>BSBK01013317.1:0-57500 GCA_027943335.1 Chamaecyparis obtusa
TGCACCTGAAATGCTAAGTACAAGACCTAGCAACTCTATGAAAGATGGAAAGGCCTCCAAGTTTCTGGGTGTTTCTATATTAGAAATGAATCTTTGAATTATGGGTCGGTTTCCCCTTTGAATCACCTAAACACTATATTTTCAAGGGAAAATTATAGAATGACATGCATAATTAATCTATTTCTAATGCGGTTACAAAAAAATATAAAATTTCAAAACCCCTTATAGCCTCATGGTTCAAAATAATTCTCAAAAGATAACCTCGTTCACAACCGAAAAACCCACTCACTCAATCAAATAAAGGTTAAGTAATAATATTTCAAAAAGGGAAGATGATTTCCATAGTCTGAAAATATCAAAACTAAATTAACATAAAATGCAGTCAATCGATGAATAATAACATGTGAAAATAATGAATACTTGAATTAAACCAATTAAATGGATTTTCCAAAACTACATAGATTAAATGAAATACACAAACTCAATATTGAAGCATGCCAAAATATGAGAAGGATCAATATGTTGATGAACTACAACTGATCTAGAACCTGAATGAAGAATTTGTAATGAAGATTACTGAAGAGATGATGATTAGATAATGCAATATGATTTAATCAGTTTCATGTTTGTTATTGATGTCAACTAGCTTGACAGTACTTATCTTGTAAGTTACTATACTAACACATCTGTGGAAGGTGAAAGAGATGAAGATCAAATAGATCTACATGAGGAAGATGGATATGAAAAATTAGGATAAGGAATACATTGAGTAACTTCTTGGTGAATCTATGACTTGAGGGAATTGAGTTTATTATGTTGCATTCATCTATGATGAAGAATAGAGCTAAAAGACACAAAGCAGTGTTGTCGGTAAACAAAGCAATTTTAGTATACACTAACAGGGCGTAGTGTATACCGAGCATAGTATTAACCGATAGTGTGTTCACCGACACATTTCTTTGTTAATTGAGGAAAACAAAAAGCATTAAATGAACAACATAGCCAATAGGATTGATGAGCTGTAAAGTACCTTGATTTCAGTGGTAACAGATAAAGTTTGTTATGAAGATCGACAGCTATCATAAATCAGAAAGGATCTAATGGAACAAAGTGAAACATATTATGGACAAATCAGCCAGACGAGCTTAAAGCAAAAAAATCTATGAATTTGATTAAGCGGCAAAATATGATGGAGGAAAAGGAAAATGATTTACTCATCTATATAAAGAGGCATTGATTTCAGTTTAATCATGTTGCCAAAAGAAGAAAAGAAGAAGTTTTCTGATCAAATAGGTTAAAGAAGAACCGAGCGGTAGAACAGTTACCGAGCTACACAGAGTGATTATCGAGCTACAAAGAGCTATTACCGACGGATAGTAAGTTGAATTGATATTGAATCTGAAGTGATATAATGATCAGGATTATTGAATGAGCTACACATTGATCTATCTTCTACAAATTAAGTTGTTTTGAGGTAGATCAACTACTATTACATATTTAACCATTGTACACAGTTAAATCTCTTAACCGAGTGGACTATGAAAGTCTTATTATGTTTCATTCATAGAGTGAACATTTGTTATCCTGTCAGCCCTAGAGTGACTGCTGGTTGGACGATAACTTCTAGTCTAAAATCCTCTAACAAGGTCGCACCTAACAGTGTGTTTGTAACCTTTAACAGGGTTGGATCTTCACCGACCTAACTTTAAAAGAGTGAATATTCTGGGTTGCCTGTCCAAAGTGGTTTTTCCCTTAACAGGGTTTCCATGTTAAATCTTTGTGTTATGTGTTGATTATGATGATTGTTTGATATCATACCTTGCATATTACATGTTAGATTTGTTTGGTAATTTACTTTATAAGTTTAACAATCAATCAGTAAATACACAGACAGTGAGTAAAAATATATATTACCGACCTACAAAAGTAGAAGATTTGTTTTGGATTATACATTTTGATAAGGGACATAGATTAACTAATTTACCCCCCTCTCAGTTATTATAACAATTGGTATCAGAGCGTGTTTGGTTGCTTGGAATAGAGTTTTAAGGACTTCAGCAAAAAGGTCTCAAGATGTATAAGAGGGAATTACCAAAGCTAAACAAAGATAACTTCATGGTATGGAAAAGCTGGATGAAACTGCATGTATCTGGAATCAGGAATTCTGCACTTGAACTAATGCTAAATGGCTACATTGAACCGACACAAGGTCCTCTAACACTTGATCAATTGAAGGATAGGCATGAACATAATGTTACAATGATGGAACATTTTGTTTCTTGTACTGACGCCAAATTTAATCAAGGATTGTGCTACTGCACAATTAATGCGGAACAAGTTAAGTCAGATATATAGTGGAGATGCAAATGTTATGAGAGCCAGAGCTGAAAGCCTAAGAGGTAGATTTGATGATATGAAGATGAAAGAAGGTGAGAACATTATGCAATACACAAGTAGACTAAAAGAGGTTGTGCATGCTATTAAAGCATCTGAAGGAACTATTGAGGATGAGACAATAATTAGCAAGATTCTCAGAACTTGTCTACCAGTTTATGTGATCAGGATCTCTGCAATTCATGAAACAAGGGCTACATCCAACCTTACCCTTGACACTTTGATCAGTAAGCTTACTACCTTTGAATTAAATAATTATGACAATAGTGTTGTACCATCTGTTGAATCCACTTTTATGACTTCTCTGAAGATTGGTAAGTCTAGTAGTAAGAATGATAATAGTGACACTGACAATGAACTTGATGAGCTTGAAGCTCTTATGGCCAGAAGGTTTCCTAAAGGAAAAGGTAGATATAGAGGCAAGTTACCTCTAGCATGTTTTAACTATAAAGAAGTTGGTCACATTGCTACTAGATGTCCTAACAAGAAAGATGATGATAGATCCAAAGACTGATCTAAAGGAAGCTATGGGAGAAGAGTTAACAGAGGCTACCGATAGAACAACCGAGATAACTGAGACAGCTATGAAAAATGCAAGAAGGTATGTTACATAGCAGAAGAACTTGAATCTAAATATAACACTGATGATGATGTAGAAGCAATGTTTGTTGCTATGAAGGATGATTTAGAAGAAGAAGAACAGTTTGAGGAAACAACACTGATCTCTAAAGTAATAAGGAATGACACATGGATCATAGACAGTGGCTATACACATCATATGACTAGTGATATAGAGAAATTTGATTTGATTGATGAATATGATGGTGGATCTGTAAGAATGGGAAACGATGCACCATGTATGGTAAGAGGTAAAGGTTCACTGATCATTAATGAGAGAATCAAATGTGAGAATGTATATTGGGTGGATGGACTAAACTACAATTTGATAAGTGTGGCATAGTTGAACAACTCAGGCCATTGACTAGCTTTTGAAAACTAAAAGGTAAAGATCTTCAATGATGAAGGAAGACTTGTTGGAACTGGTACTCAATCTAGAGGTAATCTATTTTATCTTGATATAGATCAGTCTTCTTGTTTATTAATGAAAGATGAAGATGCATGGTTGTGGCATAAGAGGTTATGTCATGTGAATTTTGATAACATGATCAAGATTAGTATGAAGAAAAGAGTTAGAGGTTTGCCTAACTTATCTAAACCTGATCATGCAATGTGTCATGAATGTCAAAAAGGTAAGATGACTAAGTCTAGTTTTAAAAGCAAAGACTACTCAACAAAGAAGATACTTGAGTTGGTTCATACTGACCTATGTGGTCCTATGAGAACTCAGAGTTATTATGGTGATAGATACTTTATTCTTTTTATTGATGACTACACTAGACTCATGACAGTTATGTTTTTGGAAGAGAAATTTGAAGCTTTTAAATTTTTCAAATGGTATAAAGCTAAGGTAGAGAAAGAAACTAGAAAATAAATCAAATGTTTAAGGTTTGATAGAGGTGGTGCATTTATCTAGATCCTGAATGAAGAATTTTTAATGAAGATTACTAAAGAGATGATGATTAGATAATGCAATATGATTTAATCAGTTTCATGTTTGTCATTGATGTCAACTAGCTTGACAGTACTTATCTTGTAAGTTACTATACCGACACATCTGTGGAAGGTGAAAGAGATGAAGAATAGATAGATCTACATGAGGAATATGGATATGACATATGAGGATAAGGAATACATTAAGTAACTTCTTGGTGAGTCTATGACATGAGGGAATTTAGTTTATTATGTCGCATTCATCTATGATGAAGAATAGAGCTGAAAGACACAAAGCAGTGTTGTCGGTAAACAAAGCAATTTCAGTATACATGGACGGGGCATAGTATATACCGAGCATAGTATTAACCGATAGTGTGTTCACCGATGCATTTATTTGTTAACCGAGGAAAATAGAAAGCATTAAATGAACAGCATAGCCAATAGGATTGATGAGCTGTAAAGTACCTTGATTTCAGTGGTAATAGATAAAGTTTGTTATGAAGATTGACAGCTATCATAAATCAGAAAGGATCTAATGGAACAAAGTGAAATGTATTATGGACACATTAGTTGAAGGAGCTTAAAGTAGAAAAATCTATGAATTTGATTAAGTAGTAAAATGTATGGTAAGAGGTAAAGCTTCACTGATGATTAATGAGAGAATCAAATGTGAGAATGCATATTGGGTAGATGGACTGAACTACAATTTGATAAGTGTGGCACAGTTGAACAAATCAGGCCCTTGACTAGCTTTTGAAAACCGAAAGGTAAAGATCTTTAATGATGAAGGAAGACTTGTTGGAACTGGTACTCAATCCAGAGGTAATCTATTTTATCTTGATATAGATCAGTCTTCTTGTTTATTAATGAAAGATGAAGATGCATGGTTGTGGCATAAGAGGTTATGTCATGTGAATTTTGATAACATGATCAAGATTAGTATGAAGAAAAGAGTTAGAGGTTTTCCTAACTTATCTAAACCTGATCATGCAATGTGTCATGAATGTCAAAAAGGTAAGATGGCTAAGTCTAGTTTTAAAAGCAAAGACTACTCAACAAAGAAGATACTTGAGTTGGTTCATACTGACCTATGTGGTCCTATCAGATCTCAAAGTTATTATGGTGATAGATACTTTATTCTTTTTGTTGATGACTACACTAGACTCATGACAATTATGTTTTTGAAAGAGAAATCTGAAGCTTTTAAATTTTTCAAATGGTATAAAGCTAAGGTAGAGAAAGAAACTAGAAAAGAAATCAAATGTTTAAGGTCTGATAGAGGTGGTGAATTTATCTAGAACCTGAATGAAGAATTTGTAATGAAGATTACTAAAGAGATGATGATTAGATAATGCAATATGATGTAATCAATTTCATGTTTGTCATTGATGTCAACTAGCTTGACAGTACTTATCTTGTAAGTTACTATACCGACACATCTGTGGAAGGTGAAAGAGATGAAGAATAGATAGATCTACAAGAGGAAGATGGATATGACATATGAGGATAAGGAATACATTGAGTAACTTCTTGGTGAGTCTATGACGTGAGGGAATTTAGTTTATTATGTCCCATTCATCTATGATGAAGAATAGAGCTGAAAGACACAAAGCAGTATTGTCGGTAAACAAAGCAATTTCAGTATACACCGACGGGGCATAGTGTATACCGAGCATAGTATTAACTGATAGTGTGTTCACCGACACATTTCTTTGTTAACCGAGGAAAACAGAAATCATTAAATGAACAACATATCCGATAGGATTGATGAGCTGTAAAGTACCTTGATTTCAGTGGTAATATATAAATTTTGTTATGAAGATTGACAACTATCATAAATCAGAAAGGATCTAATGGAACAAAGTGAAATGTATTATGGACACATCAGCCGAAGGAGCTTAAAGTAGAAAAATCTATGAATTTGATTAAGCGGAAAAATCTGATAGAGGAAAAGGAAAATGATTTACTCATCTATATAAAGAGGCATTGATTTCAGTTTAATCATGCTGCCAAAAGAAGAAAAGAAGAAGAGGTTTTTTATCAAACAGGTTAAAGAAGAACTGAGCGGCAGAACAGTTACCGAGCTACATAGAGTGATTACTGAGCTATAGAGAGCTACTACCAACAGATAGTAAGTTGAATTGATATTGAATCTGAAGTGATATAATGATGAGGATTATTGAATGAGCTACACATTGATCTGTATTCTACAAATTAAGTTGTTTTAAGGAAGATCAACTACTGTTACATATTTAACCATTGTACACAGTTAAATCTCTTAACCGAGTGGACTATGAAAGTCTTATTATGTTTCATTCATAGAGTGAACATTGTTATCCTCTCAACCCTAGAGTGACTGCTGGTTGGACGATAACTTCTAGTCTAAAATCCTCTAACAAGGTCGCACCTAACAGTGTTGGGTCTTCACTGACCTCACTTCAAAAGAGTGAATATTTTGGGTTGGGTCTTCACCGACCTCACTTTAGAAGAGTGAATATTTTGGGTTGCTGGTCCTAGGTGGTTTTTCCCTTAACTGGGTTTCCATGTTAAATCTTTGTGTTATGTGTTGATTGTGATGATTGTTTGATATCATACTTTGCATATTACATGTTAGATTTGATCGGTAATTTACATTATGAGTTTAACAGTCAATCAGTAAATACACAAACAGTGTGTAAAATATGTGTTACCAACCTACAGAAGTAGAAAATTTGTTTTGGATTATACATTATGATAAGGGACACAGATTAACTGATTCACCCCCCTCTCATTTATTCTAACATATGTATTATCTCAAAACCAAAAGAATCTACTAGACAAAGTCTGAAATTAAGTTAGCTACAATCAAAGATGTCTCTTTTCTATATTGCACAAAAAATAAGCAATGAGAAAGAACCCATGGAAAAATCATAAGGCATGAAGTTTATAGGAAGGTTCACCTAAAATAACTGGAACCATAACTAAAAGATAAATTGTCCCATCAAAATCTAAAACTAGAACCCAAGTCTGTAAGGCTCTAAAAATCATGTTAAAAGAAGGATAAAACTCCTCAAATCTACATGAAAATGTGTTGAAAACCCTCCTCATGCATCTATACATCAAATGGAATGTAAACTGAATCCCAACTGAACTCAAAAATGCTACAAATAGCCATGAACTGCTCCACCGGTGAAGAAAATAAAAATGCCTCCTTGGCTGTAAATAGAACCCAAAGTGTGGAAAATCACGCATCTCCATGCAAGATGAACTCAAATCAACCTTCCTATATTCTCTATATTTATCACTAAATATTTATTTAAAATATTTTTATTTCATAATCTCTTAATTATATTTGATTTTCTTAATATGTAGCAAATAATGAAATTTATTTAATATTAATTATGTAAAGTATAATCACATTAATTTTATTTAATATTAAGTAAATTAAAGAATTTAGTACATATTAGATATATTAAATATAATCATCTTGATTTTAATAATATATATGTAATTTAGACTTAATATATAATTGAAATCATCTATTAAATATAACTTACAATAAAGTATAACATATATTATTTTAGTCACAATGTGTGGGTTTTATGCATAAAAAAAACCTCTATACAAATAACAGGTGAAAACACATGTGTTCCCCATCTTAAATCATATTTCATAAATTTTTTTAGTCCCCTTAAAAAATGTAGGAACGTAACCCTAATCTTATCATTTACATTTTACATTTTCTAGATTTCTTTATGGTTGGGGTTTCGATGACCATTTTCAATCTTTTGTGGTTGATTTTGTGCAGACTTCAAATCTTTTCTCCTCTACTCTGCTCCTATAGTTACCATCCATATGACGCTTCCTCTTTCTTTATTTTGTAGCTCAAAAGTTTGAAGCTTGGAAAATTTTACAAGGGTCTTCTCTTTTCAAGTGACATTTAAAGATTCTTGATGTAGACATTTTTAAAGTTTTGTATTTGTATTCAATAATTTGTCTTTTGTTACATGGTTGTGACTAAGAGCTCAAAATTCTCTATTTTTTGATCCATTCCTTGTGAGCTCTAAATATGTACTTGTTGTCCAATTTTTTATCCTATGCAATTGGCCTATTTGACATTTTATCCTATGATTGGCCCTCCAACATATTTCCATGATTTAGGGGCCTTCATGTTTGGTCCTCTATTTTAAAGAAAAAATCATTTTTTCACAAGAGACCTAATCGTCATTTTCCCTAAGTCTCCGTGGCCTATCCTAGGTTCACACTTTTCCCCCTTTTCTGGGCCGCCTTAACATTTACCAATATCCTAACTTTGCCACATGTATTATCCTAAGTCTGACCCCCTTTATCCCTCCAAAGGTGCCTTTTTGCATGATTGCATAGAGTGTTTTCACCCTATGTGATCATGCAACTAACGATTATCCTCTATGCACCTAGCTCTTTGTGTTACCACGGGCAGTCAGCAAAGAAAGGGAGCATCTTACGGTTGGTTGCATGATTGCATGCTATCTCTTGACCACATGCGACCATGCGACTAACTGTCTGCGGTTGCGGTAAGATCCAATAGTTTGCGGTGGGGTTCAAGGTAGTAAGTGGGCAAGGGAACATTTCATGTTGGTCGCATGATCACATGCGGTCTCTTGACCGCATGTGACCATGCGACAGACCGCCAATGGTCAAGGAAGGGTGGCATTTCATGCTAGTTGCATGATCACATGTGGCTTCCTAACCACAAGCGACCATGCGACAAGCTCCTAATGGTCAAACAGAAGACTGCAGGGACTCTGGCGGTGGGCCCTTGGGTGATGACGTGCTTAGTTCTCAGTGGTCGGCTAGGTAGTGACAGGTGGATTTTTGATGGTCCCAGGTGTCTACGTGGCAAGGGTGGCAAAATTTTAAAAGCCAGTCGCATGATCGCATGAAGGCTTTTGAGCTCATGTGATGATGTGACTAGTGTTTTTTCAAGGAAATGCGGCCAATTTTTGGTGGGTTTTCTTCTGCAGAGGACATTTGCGGGTACAAGTAGCTAAGAATTTATAACTTTGGAGGTGGTGGTAGTTGGAGGAGTTTTGCAGAGATATTTAGACTGCCATTTTTGAGTCTTTTCCCAAGATCTAAGATTGGATTTTGAGCATTCATGGCTTAGTGGGCTTGCAGGGAGGTAGATGAATCAAGGTGTTTTGTCTGTAGATATGATCAGTACATGATGGGCACGCAAAGAAATATATTATATCTGATCTATTGAGATATTTCCAGAGCATTTATGGCCAGATTGGATTATTTTAGGGTGGATTATTTTATGGAAAATCTATGTACCCTAATTTTTTTTCTCCTACCGTGTGCAGTGAGAGAGATGTATATATTGTTTTTTGGAGCTTTAGACCTCAAAGATTACAGAAAGTTTACAAGAGCTTTTATAGTTTGTAAGAGGAAAGTTCATCTTTTTGAGGAAGTCATCTGAGGCATTTTTCTTTCCCTCTAGCTTCTACAATTGTAACCTCCCATTGATCATTCAGATATTGCAAAGTATTTTGTGACTTTCTTTCTATCCTTATGCTTTCTTCTGTGAATTATCTCTCATTGAATTCAGTATATGTATGTTTCAGTAACTTTTTAGGTTTCCTGATTCCTCTTTCTTCCTGCAATTCATGTGTATGCTTATGAATGATCTAATTTGAATGCTTTTGTGGGTGTACTTCCACTCCTGGCAATCTGTCTCATTCTTATACCTAGTTGTAGAGATGAATGTTTGTCTGCAGGTTATAGTCTATTGTCTGAATCTTTAGGAGTATTACTGCCTTGTGAAATTTCTCTTTTCCTTGCATAGTATCTCTTTATTGCAGACCTCTCTATAAAATATTGATGTAGGCCTATTCATTGAGCTGTAATCTCCTAGACCTAGTATTCTGTACTGGTTTCATCACTTGTACTACAATTCATACCATCTTTTAGTGTATCACCTAGTAGGTATTTTTCTTTCATGTTATTTCTGTTTCCAAGCATTCCTTCTAACCCTTTCCCTCCAAATTTATTTCATTTCATAGCAGAAGAAAATTAAGGTGATTATCCAAGAGGAACCAGCCTAGAACCTAGAGGTCTCATCTCAGTTAGCATAGGTCCCACACCTGGAGATGATTCCCATGTTATACTCGGTTATCAAGACCAAGAGAGCTTGAACTAAGGGTGCAAACTCAGTGTATAAGAGTACTCTTATTTCCCTATAAGATGATGAGGGTTTGTATTCTATATCTGGGTAACTACAGCTTCATTCCTTTGTACATGTTTGGAAACAAGGCTTTTGAGCTTAAGATCTAAAAATTATGAGCTCTTGAAACTTTAATGGATGGCATGACTCTCTATATATTTGAACCTTGAGTTTCTATATTTGCATATGTCGTGAATCTTTGAATTATATTCTTTTATTTCCCTGATAGCTTATGTTATCATTGAAGATTATGTGGATGATATCTTAGCAAAATCCAAGACACGAGAATCACACATTGATATTCACACCATAATCTTTGATAGACTGGAAAAGTATAAGGTTCGATTGAATCCAAAAAAATGTGTCTTTGGTGTGCAATCGGGTAAGCTCTTAGGCTACATTGTGTCTCACAGAGGAATAGAAGTGGATCCTAAGAAGGTGAAAGCCATTTTGGAGATGCCACATCATAAAAATTTGAAACAATTAAAGAGCTTGTAAGGAAGACTTCAATCCATCCGAAGATTTTTGTCACAACTAGCATACAAGGTGCATCATTTCTCTCACATACTAAGAAAGGATATTAAATTCATTTGGGACTACTTGTGTCAAAAGGCTTTTGAACAGCTCAAGGTATATCTAGCTAATCCACTAGTGTTGATCCTTCTTGTTCCAGGAAGACCTTTGATTCTCTACATCTCTGCAACTACAGTAGCACTGGGTGCTCTCCTAGCACAGTTAGATGACAATGGAAAAGAGTGTGCCATATATTATCTTAGTAGGACTTTAGTAGGTTATGAGCTCAACTATACAACTAGTGAGAGAGCTTGTCTGGTTGTAGTCTTTTGTATGTAGAAGCTACGCCAGTATATGCTTAATCAAAAAGTACAGTTGATAACAAAGATTGACCCACTTAAGTACTTATTATCTAAAGGTTCTCTGACAAGTTGCACAATAAAATGGGTCATGATCCTTAGTGAATTTGATATTGTGTACACATAACACAAAGCCATCAAAGGACAGGCAATAGCAGATCAACTTGCAGAATCTCCCATTCTTGGAGATCATCCTATTGTCATAGATTTTCCTGATGAAACTATTATGACTATCACTCCTAGCATTCAATAGAAGCTTTATTTTGATGGATCTTTTACCCAGAAAGGATTGGGGGCAGGAATTCTATTTGTGACACCTTGAGGGGATCTTATTCCTAAATCCTATAAACTTACATTTGCTTGCACAAACAATATAGCAGAATATGAGGCCTTGGTCATAGGGCTTTACCAAGCTGTCAGATGGAAGATCACAAGTTTTCTTGTTTTTGGTGACTCCCAATTAGTTATCAAACAATTCAATGATGAATTTCACACAAAGAATGATAAGTTGCTTCCTTGACGATGCATGGTTGAAGACCTCAAACAACATTTTGCAAGCATCAATTTCTCACAAATCCCAAGAGAAAATAATAAAGAAGAAAATGTCATGGCTACCATTGCTTCACTAATATCTATGCCAGAAACAAGCACACGATGTGAATTTCTTGTCGAGAATCTTATGGTCCCTGTCTATGACCAACCAGATTCTTAGATGGTGTGTGAAATTGTTGGTCTCGAATCACCTTGGTATCAGGAAATTCTTTCCTATCTTCATGACAAAACCATTCCCCTCATGCTTACGCCTAACCAAAAAAAAACCTTTGTTTGTTGCACTTCTCATTACACAATCCTTGGAGACGTAAATAATTTGATGGAACTCTTCTTTGATGTCTGAATTCAGAGGAAGCACACACAACCTTGGAAGAGGTACATCAAGGAATCTGTGGAGCCCATTCTAGTGGTCTCACTTTAGCAAAGAACTTGCTCCGCACTAGATATTGTTGGCTGACAATGGAGCAGGATGCGTATCATTATGTGCAGAAATCTATTCCTTTCCAGCAGCACGATAATTTGATACACGCTCCCGCTCAATCCCTGCAACCCACCATCACACCTTGGCCTTTCTCCCGCTAGGGTTTTGATTTGGTAGGCCAGATATTTCCAAACTCTGTCGGTGGTCACAAGTATACCCTAGCTACCACTAAATACTTTACCAAATGAGTCGAAGCAATCCCCCTCACCTATACAACTGGTAAGCAAATTTCTAAGTTTAACCTAAATTATATCATTTTCTTCTATGGCATCCCCAAAGATCTCCATACTGATAATGGAACACCCTTCAAGAATCAAGATGTCTTTGACCTTTGCAAGAAATTTGGCATTACCCAGCATTGTTCCTCCAAGTACTTCCCGCAGGGTAATGGTCAAGTTGAGGCTACGAATAAAACCATATTAAAAATCTTCAAAAAGACTATCAAAGATGCTAGCTGTGATTGGCACTTGCAACTAAATCCCACCCTCTAGGCTTACCAAACTTCCATCTGTACTCCCATTGGTGCCACTCCATTTTCCCTTGTCTATGGTTCTGACACTGTCTTGCCCATTGAAATTGAGCTCCCTTCCCTCAGAATTTCTCTCAAGAACTTGATGTCCGAAGAAGAATATATGGTTGCTCGCTTGGAAGAGCTACAACTCCTCAATGAGAGACACCTCAATGCCCTTAACCACCTTTGTATGTATCAAAATCACATGCACTTACATTTCAACAAGAAGATCAAACCCTATGAGTTTGATGTTGGTGATTTGGTCCTGCAACATAACATGAAGAATCTCCAAAAATGGGAAAAGGGAAGTTTGAACCCAATTGGTTGGGCCCATTTGTTATTACTGCTAAATTTGGTTCTAGGGCATATCAGATTGCAACACCTGAGGGAGATCCACTCCCTGATCCTATAAATATCCTACATTTGAAGCAGTTTTATGTGTAGGTCAACATTCAGTTCCTGTATAGTGTTATTCAGTAAAAAATCCTAAAAATCAGAAAGAGATCCTGAAAAAATCCTAAAAACCAAAAAGAGATCCTAAAAAAATCTTTAAAATTAGAAAGAGATCCTGAAAAAATCCTAAAAATCAGAAAGAGATCTTGAAAAATCCATAAAAAATTAGAAAAAAGTCTTGAAGAAATCCTATACATCAGAAAAGCAGAAAACCCTAAAAAGCAGAAAATGTTCATAAAAAAATCATTGTTCTGTACACACCTGGTAAATAGGCACCTTACAAAAAAAAAAAAGGCATTTGTCCAACTATGAAAACTTGGCAAACAAGCACTCTAGGAAAGTATTATGGTGAAAACTTATCTCAAGCACCATGATAGAAGATTCAGATCCATTGTCTCCCCATCCACTATACATAGTCATCCTCATCCTAGTCCTAGTTTTCAGTCATTGCTTCCCGCATAGCTATAAAGATCCAATCACACTTCCTAGAAAGCCAAGCTTAACCCCATCACACTGAGCTTTTCCCACACATAGTGATTGCAAAAGTGCTTATCAAAATCAACACTGAAATCAAATCTCTAAGTTATTGTTCCTTTCACATCTATTGCCAATGAATATCCATTTCAATCAATCAATCTTTTCCCTGCAAGTTGCATCCTTCCTCAGTCCGCTCAAATCAATCTCATCAATCCTATCCTATTCATGGCAAGAACTATGGACCGAATGACCACTTGGTCAGGAGGCCTTCTTTGTTGATTTTATCTTTTTGTATCAATCGATCGTACTCATGATTACCTCGATCTTCCATATCTTGGTATATTGTGTCTGGTGAAATATGATGCAAGTGTTGATTGTTGTATGATCTGTTTGTGGATACTTTAGGAATGTTTTGTTGGTTTTCTAGTTATGATTATGTGTATCTTAATGGGGGAAAAGGGTTAGCATACTTATGTCCCTTAAAAGACCTAAGTGTGCCCAGACCTCTCCAATAAGTATATGTCATTGGTTCTATCATAGTCTGAAAATCTACATCTCAGTTTCTACAGCTATCTGAGAGTCTAGCCCATGCAATGGAACAATGTCATCTATGCTTTTATAACACATAATGCATAACTCCTATTGCAATATCAAACTAGGGTGTGCTCTCTAACATGAACACAAGTGATCCCACTAAATCATGTAGTCAGGTTGCATTATCGCTCAAGTTGCATCTTAGTTAGTTTCTTTTTCTGCATTTTCCCTTGAGACAAGGGTCATGTTTATACACCCTTTTCCTCCCCCCTTTTCATTCAATCTAACCTCTCATTTTCCTCCTTTCCTTCATCCTTGCCATCCTTATCACTAGACAAGTCCCCCTTGGCAAGTTGATTGCTTATCCTCACCCTCGTTTCTTCTGGCAGGTGGCTTGACGCTTGTCTGGCAATGGGAGGCTCCGCCTCTCTCTCTCTCTCTCTCTCTCTCTCTCTCTCTCTCTCTCTCTCTCTCTCTCTCTCTCTCTCTCTCTCTCATCCTTCTCTCTCTCCCCCTCCCTCCCTCTCCCCAGGTGGAGACACCTATATAGGGATGGGCGGCTTCGCCTTGGCAGAGAAACCCATGTAGGGATGGGCATCTCTGCCAAAATGGAGATGTCCATGTGGGGATAGGCAGCTCTACTTTGGTGGAGCCGCCCATCATGGGATGGGCGGCTCTGCTAGGGCAAAGACACTTGTCGGTAAAAAATGATGTCTAGTACTTCATTTTTGCCCGAATATGGGCATGTAATATGTTTTTGGAAATGGAAGAAAATGAGGATTACAATGGCGATGTTTAGAATCTGATTTGACAAGTGGGGTGAGTGTAGTACTAAATTTTGTATTTGAGACACCTATCCATAGGCAGAGATGCCTGTTGGTAGATGGGTGGCTCCACCCCGGGTGAAGACACCTATCCAATGGCTCCGCCTCGAGTGGGGACCCCATCTCTCTAAATGTGTGGCTCTCCCCTTCTTCATCATGCATCCATTCTTGTCTATCATGGATGGCTCCTCTGCCATTGGATGTTTCCCTTTGCCAAGTGGTGACACCCATTCTTTCATACACCCCCTTCTCCCTTTTTCTCTTGCCATCACCCCCCGACACAATGAACTAGAGCCACAATGAAGCTGGATTTTTTGAACTCACTAGATCACTCACTTATGCTGCCCATTGGTCGACCCTTCCTTTTTGTCAAAGTCATGCAAAGTGCTTTTCCCTCCTTTCATGAAAATTGACCAAAATTTTTATTTTTGGCCTATTTTCCCAAGGGGGCACACCCTCATGTTGACTTTTCCTCTGTGCACCTCTTAAGTCTCTTTTTTTTTTTCCTTTGGGGCATCTATATTTTCTTTTCTTTTACGTGATGTCATTTCTGACATTGCCTCAAAGAGGGGAAAAATGTAGACACCTAAATTCATCCTTTTAATATTAATTAAATTAAATTTAATTAATGACCCCAAATAACATTATAGTTAATTTTTAATTAATTATATTTGTTAAATTCATCTATTTATTTAAATAAATAAATTCACCAATTAATAGTATTTGACTTAAATTTAAATACTACCTTTCATAATGTATTAAATTTAATTTAATACATGTTCCTCCATAGTCCCCTTTTAGATAAAATTTTAAATTTATTTAATCCCCTCACATTCTTAAATCCAACCTAGATGCTATCCTATAGACATCACTTTCTATCTAATAAACCTATTCACTAATTAACTGAGGTTAACTAGGCTAATTTTTGGATTCCTACATCCATTAGTCCTAATTATTTGCTCACACATGTGTGAAAAAATTTCTAAAAATGACCTTTTAAAAAATTTCTAAATATTGCACAAACAAGGCCTCTTACATTTTTATGACACTTCTTACACATTCTAAAATGGTGAAAATGAACTTTTTCACTTACACATCTTTTACACACACTTACATGTGTACTTGAAGTACACATTGACCTTTCACATCCCAAGTTGCTCACACATGTGTAAGCAAGTCTTGGACTTTGCATGGCTTATGTGTCTCCTTGGTGGCACCTGTGTGGATTCCACAAAGATGCCACCTCACCCTAACCCTCCAAAATTCATAAATAGGACCCTTGTCTCAAGAAAATTCATCATTTCCTTTTTGCATTAGAGTTATTATGCTAGTATATGCTTAGAATTGCTTTCATAGAGTTTTCTAACAATTTGGTAGTTGCTAAATTTCTTTCAAGTTTGTAGACTTAGTTTAATCTTAGTGATTTAGCTTCATCCATTTTCATTAGCATACTTGCATGCCATAGAGCTTGATGATTGCTTTCATAGCTTGTCATTAAGTTTCATTTGGCCTCATGCATTGAGTGCTTGAGAGTTGCTTCTATAGCTTCTTCTTGCGCATTTCAATCTTCATTATACTTTGCATTCATAGTGGGATCTATACTTGTGCTGGGAGAGCACACCCACAACATCTCTAAGAGTTTAAATCAAGCAAGTCTTGGGTGCACTTTCTTTATGCTCATCCGAGGTTATGGTGAAATTTACTATTTTTTTGTAATTTTATGAACATGCTAAAAGAGATTTGAATATGCTCTTTATCATTAATGTTTGTATGTTTGAACTTGTTCTTAACAGGTGTATTTTCATCATATACAAACAGTTATTTATATCACGCAAAAGGCATAATGGAGCTTTAGGCCTCTAATTAGGGTTTGGAAAAAGACCAAGGGATTAGTTACGCTCAAGGAAAAAGCTCTCCATTTTAGGATTTGTTAATGTGAAAATTCAAATCAATCCAAGCAAACGAGCCACTAATAGTAAGGAATTGACACATCTTTGGCTTTCCCATCCTTATGAACCTATCTCTTCTTGATCCAAAAATTATGTTCTATAAGATTATATCATAGAGCATTTCACTTTCTTGTAGCCTAATACCACAACATTTCTAAAATTATTTATGTTTTTCTAACTTTCATACAAGTTGTCCTCCTTGAGAGCAAAACTGATGGAAGGTAGCCTTGTGAGATCTTGAGTGTAATTGTCATCAAGTAATGGACTGTTGTTGCTATTAAAAAATATGATGAATATTTGTATCTATCAGCTATTGTATTCTCTAGTAATGGACATGAGATGTTTTTAACGTCTATTTTATTTCACACTTCTTCTTACTATTGCTTTGAACAAAAACACCAATACCAAATTCACACATGATATTTGAAACTAAATATTGCAGATAGCAGGGACTCGATCTGCATGCATCCCTTGTTAAAATCATATTGTAATTCAAAGTTTTACTTTACAATAAAATCTAAATTCACTCGATACTACTTAAACACTCAACTATATCTGCAAACTACTTTGCACCTATTCACTACACACATGCAATAACCTCTAACAATTCCATAAAACTAAATTTTGTTTCCTTTAAAGCCATATTGACATGTAAATTAATATATAACACTCATTTTTAAAAAATAAGCATTAACCAAACAATCGAACAAAATCAAGACTCCAAAACATTAATGAATTATAATATTTTCTATATGTCAACAAAGGTTGCAATTCACACTACATACATTTCTCTAAATTTCATTTTCTCTTAACTTTGTCTTACATTTCTCCTTCTTTAATGGTTCTAAGTTATATATTTGATTATATAAAAGTCTTTACCAATGATTTGTGCACAATTTCTACTTTCTCTGTTAGTCAACATTAATTATCATTTTCAGCATATAATGGCCCTTTTTATAAATGCATTACTACAAATAAAAAATAAGAAACACTTAAAAATATTAACCTTTCCAATACATTACACTTAAATAAAACATTAAAAAAAAAGTTTAAACATTAATGAATTTGATATAGTTATAACATTTCAATTCAAATATTAAAAAAAATCTTCTCATAATTGTTTATAAAATGATTTACATTTTTCTTTTCTAGCTATACTAAAAACAATAATATCAAATATTATAAAACAACTTGAATTGATATTCAAAAATAATAGAAAAAAAATAAATGTGGCACAAAAAATTTATGATATCCTTAAAACTACTGAGAAAGCTTAACCAAAATAAATTAAAGATAAAAAGAGTATAAAAAGAGTATACTATTGATATTTATTAGTACACGTCTTTTAAAAAAAAACACAAATTACTTATGCCCTATAACTCAAAAAAACTTTAATACAAATTAAGAAAAAAACCTTTTCTTGTATTTTCTTGAACCACAATCCATATAGTCCTCTCCTTAAACACTCCAACATGCTATTACTTATTTACAAATGTCTTATATGCATAGTAAATAAAAAATAAAAAATAGGACAATGATATTTTATTATTTAGTTTGAGTTTCATTGCAAATTTTTTAATTTCAACAAAAGAAAAACCATGTGTTGACTATTGTAGCGAGGCCTATACCTTGTACCTCATTTGGTGATTTGTTCATTCAAAAGGTTCCTTTACCTATTTTTTCTATCTACACTTGAAGGTTTATTTTCTTACTATTCACGATTTGGTATTGATTTCTAAAAATCAAATGTAAAACATCAAAAAGTATCTCCATACACATTTGAACCCTAAATAATCTTTAAAAAAGTTCATTTGAATATCCAAATAGATTACTACAATAAGAAATACATTATGCAATAAGCTAATAGTGAAATACACATTATTTTAAAGGAGAAAAGAATCTAATTCATAAATAATTTTTTAAAAATATGATCAATAACTCTAATGAATAACATCATTTATCTTCTTTTCTTAGGTTTCATTTGTTTTGACAGCTCAAAAACTCTATCACCATAAAGGAAAAGATAAATAGTACAATTTTTCCTTAATGCATTCATCTCATTTTACCTAGTTTACAATGTATATGCTTATATTTACTTTGGGTGAATACTAATTGTCAAATATATAAGCAATAGATCTTTGGAGTGAAAACTTTCCATTCCCATAACACTATCAACAAATAAAAACCTTTCTTCCATTGGACAAACATCACAATTTTAGATCTTTCTTTTCCTATAAGAATCTTGATTACACACTAATTACTTCTTTTTTTTTAACAAAGGTAACCATTTGTAGAACTTGAAAAGAGATAAATTCACACATATCAATTTCTCGTGAAATCACCAAACTAATTTGTTCAAGCTCTTTGTAGAAAAAATCTATAAATTCTATGTGTGACACTTATGATGTTTACACAATCCAATTTGCTATCAACAATAAATGAACAGTTGTTTCAAAATAGCATCCTAATATCAAGATGAAATTTAATTATATTCACCTACATATCTCTTCATGTATTATCACAGAGAATGTAATCAATTTGATCAAAAGTATAATATTGTCATGTACCTCTTATGATATTTTTCTCAAAATATCCATTATGTTGAGAAAATTGTGCTATATTTTCCTATTCCTTTCTCCTACAATAAAACAGTCAACTATATTTACAAACTAGTTCCCACTTGTTGAGTGTAGATAAGAAATTATTTAAAAATACCATTAATTCATACTTTACTATTATTAAAATCAAATTCTCAATCAAATTTTTTATTTTACAATAAAATTTAAATTCACTTATTACTACTTAAACACTTAACTATATCTGCAAACTACTTTGCACGTATTCACTACACACAAAATAACCTCCAACAATTGCATAAAATATAATTTTGTTTCCTTTAAAATCAGATTGGCATGCAAACAAATGTTTAACATAATGTTTAAAAAAAAACCATTAACCAAACAATCAAACAAAATCAACACTACAACATATTTCTAAATTATAATAATCTATATATGTCAATGAACATTTCTATTCAAACCACAGATACATCTCTAAATTTTAATATATTTGATTAGATACAAGTCATTACAGATGGCTTGTGCACAAATTCTACTTTCTCTGTTAGCCAAAATTAATTGTCATTTTGAACATCCGGTGTCCCTTTTTATAAATGCATTACTACAAATAAAACAAAGAAACAATCAAAATATTAAATTTTCCAATAGTATACACTTCAATAAAATATTAAAATAAAAAAATATAAAGTTTTTAAACCATTAATAAATTTGATACAATTATAAAATTTCAGTTATAAAGTTTATGGGGACTGTGGTCGAGTGCATCAACACCATCAAGCAGGAGATGAACGCAGGATCCATTATGAAGATTGAAGATACCAAAGATGATGATGAGGACCAAACTGGACCAGGGAAGCGTACTAGATCTTCTAAGAAGAGGAAGATTCAGGATAGGATTCTGGAGCTCTTCAATCTCAATGCTTTTATTAGTAAGATGCCCAATGTTAAAAAAGACATAGAGGCAACTCTGCTAGAGTTCGCCTAGTTTCTTGTTGTTTTTTGGTTTCTATCTTTGTCTCTGTTCTTATGCTAGGTGTTTGTTTCTAGTTACTAGTTTTTGGTTGGTTTTGTTGCCGGGTTTCGGGTTTGCTAGTGGACTGTTTTAAATCCCTATTCATTTTTGGTGGGCTTAATGTCTAATCTTTCATTGTAATTTTGTAAGGGGTTTTGAGTCCCCACAAAACCTTTTTTTACCAGTAATCAAAATCATTTTAGTTTAAATATTAAAAAAAATCTTCTCATAACTTATTATATAATGATTTACATTTTTCTTGCCAGGCTATACTAAAAATAATAATATTAAATATTAACAAAACAACATAAATTATTATTCAAAATTAATAAAACAAACAAATACAACACAACTTGCCTCTATCTAGGAACCAAGCTCCTTTGCGAGAATTCCAACATGGCTAAGTGGAAACTCCCATCGGCTCTGGCTAGGAAATTAAAATGGCTGATAATTGGAACCTGCTAACGGGCTTCTCCAAGTTTGATAATTCCAAGTTGATGGCTAGTAAAGCTACCAGATGAGTTGCCTCGCACCAAGTCTAGACCAAATTAAATTTTGATGGGGTGGCTAATAATCTTGCCCAGGGTGGGGGAGGGGTGCTAAGAGACCACAATGGCACTTGCCTCTTGGCTTATGCGGGGCCGCTTAATAATTGCACTGTCAATCAAGCTAAGAGCATGACTCTTTTATGGGGGATTAAATTTTCCATTCAAATGAACATTAGACTACTAGAAATTGAGGGGGATTCCAATGTGGTGGTGGAGGCTATCAAAAGAAGGGCTAATGCGGGGTGGTGTGTTAATACCATTATCTTGGAAATCCATGAGCTTCTCAATAATCTCCTATGCATGACTATTTCCCACATTGACAGAGAGGGAAATGTGGTGGTGGATTCGATGGCTGCTATTGGTCTTAAGCAAACCAGGCTAAGTAATTGGGAGGAGATCAGCAAGCTACCCAGGGAGATTTAGCAACTAATCAGGTAGGAGAAAAATGATACCACTAATATTTAAAATGTGACAAGCTGTCAACTTTGCTAAAGGCCCTACCTTGATTATGTGTTAGCGTAAGTTGATGATTTTTGTGATTCTGAATAAGTATGCCCAAAACCCCAGAAAGGATCACAATTGTCTTTCGTGCGAATACGTGTGGAAAGATAGCTATCCGCATCAACCAATTTTTTTGGTTAACAAGGACACTAAGTGTAGCTATGGTGTAACTACTAATTATGGCACCTGGAGATCCAAAGGATATCGCTGTATGGAGGCTAGATCACCAAAAACCACCCAAGGCTGGCCCTTTGAGTATATTTTCCTTTTAAAATAGCTAACTCAAAACAACTAATTTTATGCTCAGATTCATGAGGCTCAGCCTTGCAATTCTCAGAAAAATCTGGCACAGGATGAGGAGATTATTGACATGTGGGAGGCAATACCTTAGCATTGAACCTGATAAGATTGATGAGGTGTTCACCTCTGACCCGCTGGTGACCCACTACTATAAAGAAATTGGTATTTGGGGTTTCATGGAGCATATGAAGGGGGGGCATGATGAGCAATTATCCAAGCAGTTCATCTCATCCTGGAACAATAGGAAAGTATCTGTTGGAGGTATTCACTTCCAAATTAACAAGGAAGTTATTGCTAAGGTGATGGGGCTCTCCTTGGAAGGAAGAAAATACAAAAAAAATAGTAGGACACCAGACCCTACTAGCCTCAACCAATTCTTCATGGCGGGGGAGAAACCTATGAAGAAGTTTGGAGGTTTCAATCACGAGGAGCTCCTGGAGTTCTAGCCCAAGTTGTGCCTCATTGTGATGAAGTATTTCACCCTGGAAGGTAAATTTATAGTGTTTTACTACTACCATTTACCCTTTCTCAATCATATCAGGAATGGGGATCTTATATCCATTCCCTTTTACCTCCTTCATTCTATTGAAAGCAATATTCTGGATATTAGGGAAAACCCTAAAAAATTGATCCCTATTCTCCACCAGGGCCTCTTGCTTTGTCTTTATAACTTCCATAAGGCCATGTGCCCTTCACCCCAACCTTCCCCTATTATCCAAGAGGTCACCCAGGAGGACTCTTCATCGGAAGCTGACAATCTCACACAATCCACCTCCCGATCTATCCAGGAGATCTTGGAAACAGATCTTGTACCAAAAGAAGGTAAAATCTGCAAGAGATGCGTGAAAAACCCATTTGAAAGGATGGAGGAGCATGAGGAATCCCACGTCTTCGAGTCCTTAGAAGCTAAATATTTGAAGGAGGCTGACAATACCCTAGAGACTGAAAGAAAACCCAAAAAATGGAGGATTTTGGATAGCCAAGTCAAGTTAGAGGTGGATTTGGGGGGCTATGTTCACCGTTCTAATAGAATTGCTAAGGAGAAATGCAAAATGAAAATCAGGGAAATAGCCTTGAAGGAGAAGTCCCTTTTGGAAAATGACTCCCATACCACTTAGTCAATTGAAGGCTCTTCTGATGATCACCCAAGCTCGCACAAGACTAGCACCAGTCCCCCCTCGAAACCCCCACTAAACCATGGAGATTCCCCGAAGCATTACCCCACCCCCGACCTCCCCCCATGATCATCAGAACAACTCCCCCACTATTGAGCACAACTATGTGTTTCTTGATGGTAATGACAGGTTTAAGGGCTCCCATAAATTGAAGTTCTCAAAACTAGACAATGAGATTTTAGGCCTCAAACAGGATATGTAGAACATCAAAAACTGCATCATGGATACTAACAAGTGTGCCCTAAACATCATGCACATGCGTCGGTTGTGACCCTCTGCAATGTGAAGGAAAAGTTAACTGGTGGCAAGCTGGAGATAGACGAAGACAACAAATACCTCTTCCTATTCCTGTAGGAAGAGTGGGCCACAACCCTGATGTCTAAACATCTGGGTAGGAGATCTTAGCTGCTGCTGCTGTCATGAGGTTTTTATTTTTTATTGGGCATGCTGGCCCTAGTTTTTCTATGCTGCTTTCCTGTTTTAAGGTTAATCTGTCTAGTTCCTGGTCTAGCCCTACGTGGCATGATACTGTTAATATTTTTGCTACTAATTGCTTAAGATACTTTGGTTCAATTTTTTTGAAAAGAACTATTTTTTTATTTTTTATTTTTATAGAGGCAGACTAGACTTTGGTTTTTTTACTGATAAACTGCTGATGAAATGCTCTAGACTAGTGGCATTAATATGCTGTTAATGTGCTTCTAGTCCTTCTGTTCCATGGGCCAGCACCGTCTTCCTGCTTTTTTCTATAAAAAAAACAAATACAACACAAAAAACTTACAACATCCCTAAAAGTACATAGCTTTAAAAAAAGTGACTCAAAATTTTTACTTCTTGTAATTAAAAATAACCTTCAAATATGAATTAAAAAAAATAAAAAAATTTGTCCTTTCAAATTGTAATCCTTACACTCCTCTCCTTGAACACTCAAACATGTTATTACTTATTGACAAATGTCTTACATACACATCAAAAGACAAAAATAAAACAAAATAGGACTGTCTCCAACATTCTTCATCACCACACACAAAAATTGTAACATGGAAAACCATCTCTCTATAAACATGCAGCTTTAGAATAAACCCATGCCTCTACAGAAAACAAACAAACTAACTAGTGATAGAAACATGACTCTTGCTTCCCTTGTAAACTATAATAAGTCATATTATAAAGACACAGTAAAATATAACTTCATTACATATATTATCTTTACAATACACTGCATTATATATTTATTGTATATTTTAGTGAGATTAAACTTTCATTTTCTTAATAAACAAGTTCATGTTCATAATAGAAAGATGTCATTTACAAATGGCATATGTACTACAGTTTTTCATAAATAATATATCGAGTCATTAGAAAAATAAGCAATAATACCCACCATGAATACTCTACATTTTTCCAATAGTTATTGTTCTTACTATGATCCTTTTATTTATAGAGCTATTTTACTTTCCAGACATAATAGCTCTATTCTTACCTATAATGCAAAGGTAACTTTGAATATTTTCTTCAGCGCACTTTTTTATGTACTATATATCTTATTTAAAACGTAAGTAATGCTGATAATAACGAATTGTTTAGACAATTTCCTTTTCTAGTAGAAAAACTAACTTACTTGCCGTACACGATATATTTATATTTATTTTAGTTTCTTGACGTTATATTTGTTTTCTTAATTGAGATGAAAATACCATTTCACAATTGCACGTTTTCCCCATTTGCATTCTACATCACCCCATACATTATTGTTGACAAGAAAAAGCTTTTACTTATCTTGTAGTCGTAATATTAATTTTTTCCTATGATATTCATTTGATGTCAGTTTTCATGCAATAACAATATGAATTAGTCAACTGAACTCTCTTCTCAGTAATAAACAAAGATTTATGTAAACAATGTAACCATCAAAAAGGCGGTTACAGTTTTATTCACTATCCACTAACGAGACCCATGATGAATCATTACAGTCTACTGAATGAATGAAAGAACATGAAATGGAGAGAGGAAGGAATTGCAGAAAACGCCAGGTTTTATTTGTGTATGGATTTCAGTGGTTGTCCTTACGCTGAAACCCCGAAGCAGCGCCTTCAACATTACGAGAGAGCAGCTCATGTCCCCAGTTCTCTTCTGATACGACCACATTTTCCTTGGCTGCTGTGGTTGGACAAGCATGTTCACATGGTGGGAATGAATGTTTAGCGGAGACAATTGCAGCCCCTTCAACATTACGAGAGAGCAGCTCATGTGCCCAGTTCTCGTCTGAGACGACCACATTTTCCTTGGCTGCTGTGGTTAGACAACCATGTTCACAAGGTGGGGGTGAATGTATAGCGGAGACATTTGCAAAAAAATATGAGGAAAAGCACAGCAAGCACAGTATTTATCTTCATCCGCGGCGAGCTTCCCATGTTTAGGATTGAGAAAAATCTTAATGATCAGTTTGTAGATGAGTACTGAGATGATATTCAATTAATCACTGCGACCCATTTATAGGGAGATCCGCACCTGATAACCATACTTCGAACTGTTTTCTTCCACCCTCAGCTATTCAAAGTCCTAGACCGTATAGGAGACGAATCAATTTACTCAATTACCGTTCATTTTCATATACCATTTACTATTCAAACTAGAAACTTTGACTCAGTAATTCTTCCATTTAACTAATGAAATGTCGAGATAAACATCTCGAATTATCGAGATAAACATCTCTAAGTAAATTTTCAGTTTCCTCGTTGCTACTGAGAGGATATGTTTTTTGGGTAAAAGTGGGTGCCATGTGCTACACAGATATAATATTTAATGTTGATCTATCTATGTTACATAGATATGTTACGACAGAAAATAAAACTTGAAAACATGTTTAGATTTTCTTTTGTCGTAGAGGATTATGTGAGGGTAGTGTTTAGAAACTTCGGAGGTGATTATGGAACAAGTTACGATAATGTCTAAGGATAGTTACTGACAACAAAACAACACAATGATACTTTTACCGAACCTGCAGATTTTCCCAAATTTATATTTCGATCTGGCAATATAATGTTGTATTCAAAGTTCTTGTTTAAATGGCGAAGGACAGCTTCCAATTTATATATGTCTGTTCATTTTCACTTTCGTCAATAATAATTTAGAGAGGAGAGTATAAATAAACGACCAAAGATAGACGATGGCCAATCAATGGGCATCATGTATAGTGAGTGAGGCACTATATGTTGTTGAAGTAATTCGACATTGTCTAGCTAGTTTTTGTATTAAAGAGAAGATGTATTCTGATAGAAAATTATGTATAAGTTAATATATCAGAAAGAATAATTTTATATACTTTCGTAGAAGATATATTAGTTTAATGTATAATATTTTATATAAAAATAGTTAATTTTTTATAATTTTAAAATTCATAAACAATTGTTTATATAAATCTATTGACCATGAAACAAAAAGGATTTTATGCATTGGAAAAAGAGTTTATGAGGGATAATTATTTGTTATCCTAATTAGTTATGATGAGATATGGAATGCGACCAATTGAAAATAATATTCCATTGAGTGTCGTCATTATTAACCACGAAGGAAACTTACAATTTATTTGAATTTAATTTTTTTGCAGGTGTGATGGATCGTTTCTTCTTCTTCATGAGAGTTTGTTGAATACAAATCTACAAGACAAATATGTTGAAACTCATTCCCACTATAAAATTATATCCATACAAAAATAGAAAATTTGTGTTCAAACACAACAGCCAGAGAGAGAGAGAGAGAGAGAGAGAGAGACCATTTCCACCATAATACGGTATCCATACCAAAATAGAAAAATTGAATTCAAATAAACAGTATTATTAGGGTAGGTAGGTGATTAGTCAAAATAGTGATGGTTGTGGAAGATGTAAGAATGGTCTATTTAGATAAGCTTTTCTGAAAAGGTTGAAAAATAATTATACAAGTAGACAATCAATGATCTTTGATGCTACATATTAAGTATGTTTCAATACTTTAAATTAATGTCGCAATTCTACATTTCAATATTTAATAAATTAAAAGTTTCATACCCATGAATTCAAAATAGATAAAATTTTCCATATCTGTTTGTAAACTTCTAATAGTGCGCAAAGGATCAAGTCTCTCAATCATGTATGGAATTAAGAAATGTTTTCCATTGATCGTTCAAAGTGGGATATGTCTCAACATGGCAGGAAACACATCACAACTTCGGAGTTGAAGTTAGTTAACATCTTACAACACCCACTATTATCTTTTCTCGATATTTAATGCATAACATTGGTTGAATAGCTAGTAGCATAATAATATGAAAAATAAAGGTTATAGTTAATAGATCACTAACAAGTTAGTTTATGTAGTAAGGTTGTTGAGTTGGATTAGATATTCCTTGCTAGATCCTTGTTGGATTCACTAGTCATATGGGTCCAATTCAATTATCTCTGACTTGTACATCAATTGGAGTAACTATGATTAAAGAATGGATAAAATTTAGTTATTCCATACTTGTTAAGCCGATACAATTTTTTATTGTGGGAACCACAATGACCGAGAAAACTTCATATGCCGAAAAAGTGTCTTATGCCAAAAAAAGGACTAGTCAAAATTAATTTTCTCGAGCAATTTAGGGATGAAAATAAATATTTCCTCATTTGTAGGGGCTTTTCATTGTGAAAATTGCCCACTGAGGGAAAAATTGTTTCATACTGTAAAATTGCTAGATACCAGAAAAATGAGTTAGTCAGAAATAATTCTTGGTCGGGTAACATTGTACTAGAAACAAATTTTCATCAATCAACAACACATGGTGGACAAACTCTTCCACTTTTAACGCCAACGAAAGAGACTAGGGATTGAATTATTAGACGTGCATGTAAGCATGGATGTTTGGAAAGAGCTTGGTTCTCCACAAGTAGGAGAAAATAAAAAAGAGGTGTCTTGAACTAAAGTGGATCGCATCATTCAAAGCTTCTGCAAAGGGTAAGCGAGGCATAGAAGATTGGAGGCACGCAGGGACCACCCAAAATGCAACCTTGTATATTTTATCAAATGAAAACCTATGCATATATGTGGGATAGACATAATAATTTATTAGTAATGGAAGCATATTTGCATATATGCGGGATAGAAACATTAATTTGTCAGTAATGGAAGCTTAAATATTTTCTTAAAACTTATCGAGGAATCTGCCTTTTTCATTTGTCATCTTGACTAGATAATTGGAGTACCCATATAATTTTAATAGAGATTTGAAGTAATTTAAAATCCAAGTTAAATTTGATGGAAATTTGTTTGAAATAAAATATTAGATTCTGCAAATACTTTCGATACATTTTGCTAAAATATTTTTATTTTAAAAAAAAAATTGCATGGAATTTTACTAGGAAATGTTGAGGGATTTGCATCATATTATTATGTGGTCTTAGTGAGAAAGAAACAATGGCCTTTACTACCACATTCAATGTTCCTATCATTCTAATATTTTTTACTACAAATTTGGTAGTATTTATATCCATAAGAAAGAGAAATTGTTATATTGAGAATTGTAGAGGGGTTTTGGATTTGGGTTAGTTGTTGTGAAAGGTATTTTTTGGAGAAGATTTTTATGTGGTTTAAAATGCAATAGGATTATAATGACGATGTGGTTTTTGAAGCTTCTCCCTTGGCTTGGTTTTGTCGAAGATGACAACAGGGGAGTGAGGTTAGTTCCTAATTTTTTTATTTTATCTGTCCTTCTATCATATCTATTATCTATACATTCTCTATTCAACTGTTAAATTTTGGTTAATCAATCTAAGGAATTTGGTGTTTTCTACCCTAATAGAAGATAAATGCAAACATATTCTTTGTTTAATACAGGCTTGAGGGTTATTGTTAATAAGGGCACCTACATCTCGAATTATTTCAGTCAACATTGTTCTATTGGTAGTAAGGTTATTCATGTTGCACACTATTTGTGCACAATTTCTCAAATTGAACTTTCTTCGTTACGGTTGCTTCACAAAATTTAGTTCTTTAAACTCTTTATGCACATTGAATCCATTGAAAGTCATGGCATGGGGGTATGTGCACTTCAAACACCATTTTTTGGGTTTAGTTATTAATTGAATGTTGTCTACCACTCTCGGGTCCAAGGATCCCTTGTTTGAGGCATTTGGATAATGTAATTTTCCACCTTTTAAAAAAATAAGGCCGTGTACATTACAAAATAAGGGCGTCTGTATTACCTATCTTTGAAACTGGAGGCACAAACTATATTAATAAGTCTACCTATATGTTTCCCATCTCATATTAATGTAACCTTGTAATATTGAACATCACTTCAATTTTATTATTACAAAGTCCATAATTTACAATTTTTTGATCCAACAAGACAAATTTTCCAATATCAATGCCACCTTATATTTATAGAGTTTTGTGCAATTATATTCACTTCAGATTCTCTTTCCATCAAAAAAGCATTTGGATGTACAACTAAGTCTTTGATTTCATTTAGCATCTTGGAATTTCACCAAGTTTCAAATGCCAAAATTTTCATGTATGGACTTTCCTTTTTAAGCAATGTTCTTTGGGGATCCATCCCTTTCCCTTTTCAATGTGTCCCTGTAATGGGGACACAATAATGAAAATGATGCTTCCCTTATTAGTGTTACCATATGATCATTTGAAATTACTTTTAGTTTTAAAAATTTCTGTATATTTCAAGATTCATCCCCTTCCATCCTTTAAAATTGCCTCGAACATCCATCTCATAAATGTATTCCCCTATCCACTATGGTACCCATAGTGGAAACCTTGTGTAAGATTTTAAGTGTCTATAATTCCATTAGCTAAAGTAGAGTATGGATCTTTAAATTAAATGGCAATGCCATGTTGCACCATGTATTAATGACATCACCTGTTGAAATGGAAAAAGTGCAGATAATTCTTCTACTCTTTTTCAACTTTTTCCCAAGTTGTAGATTCATTTTTTTCTCTTCAAGCTTCCTCTAGTTGGTGGACAATTGATTTTAGGCTTTTGTTTAGGTACCAGTCTAACAGTTATTGTATCTCTTACACACAAAATATCATTAGATTATTGATTCTATCTTAACTTCATTCATTCATTTTCTACCAGCGTGTATAGCTCTTTCTTCTTTTTCAATTTGTGTGTCTTGATCCATTTAGTTGTTTCTATCTATGTCTATGATTTTCAAACTCCATAGGGAGTGATATTTGGCTACATATCAAGGCAATCCGCATCAATGTTTCATTTTTCCATAATGAGATACAGCCTGATACCCATGTCAAATATACCACTGAGCTTACCACATTGGAAGATAATTGTTAATCATTTGGGATCTGGGGTTTATTTATGGGTTGTTGGACCAACTGTAGCCATCCCCATAGTTGCCAAATTTGGGGAAAAGAAAACAATTTAGAAAAAAAATAAAATTAATCCTTACCATGCAGAGTAATGATAAAAAATTCTACTTATAACAAACATAATCTATTGATAATTATATTTATTTTGATTCAAATTCCAAGAAGAGTATTCTTGTATGTGAATTAAAAATAACCAAAGATTTTGAATGATGAAAACCATATCTCTAAGTTTGGGTACTTGTTTCTATGTCCTTGGGAACATTTCCATTGTTTGGGTATTTGTATTTTTTCAAAATTTTATGTAATAAATATGATTATGTGATGACTTTTTGTATAATATGGAGTAAACATTGCTGGAAAGTTTCTTCTAATGTACATTTATGAGATGTTCATTCATGAATTTTGTCTTGTTAGAATAACTTGCATTGCATATGTAAATGATGTGCTTTTGTTAAGATTGGTCATTGAAATATCAATAAATAGAAATAGTTGATTGCAATTTTTCCTATGTGTGCATTTGGTGGATATTTTCTTAATTATCCTGCAAACATATCCCACTATTTGAATTCATGCTTTAGAGGATATCTAAATTAAGTCATTCACATCTACAAGGTTGATTTTTAGTGAAACATAGTTTGGATTCTTTCCTTCAAGGTCTTATTACTGGTAAAAGTTTATTCAGCTCCATCGCAACATAAAATGTCATATTTTCTTTTAAAGTTTAAATAATTAAGTTTGCATGAATTCTTGAATTTGGTTTTTTGGTGATATTAGCATATTAAAGAAAATAATACTTGAATTAGCCTATTACTATTATCATTGTGAATTCATTTTTTATGATATTGAATAATTATTGTAATGGTTTGTTATATGTTTCAATTCAACGACCAATTGCTAAAATATACTAAAAATGTATAACATATACTGTATTTTGAATATGCTTTTCTTTTATTTCTAAATTCATTATTCATGAGGCTAAGTGAAACACTGTATCAATTCATGCAAGAAGTATTTTTTTCTAGAAAATTTCATTTGTTGTATTCAACCCTAATTTTAGTAGAGCCTTGAAAACAAGGCTATCAAAAGCTTAAAAGTTGTGTTCATTTGATGAATTCTGTCAAATTGTTATTGAGGTTATTTTCTTAATGTTAACTTTGCATGAATTGATTTTATTTTTGTCCTTATGATACAAAGCATATCTGTTAATGCCAGTTGTACATGAAGAAGTCATCCCTTTGTCATAAAAGTAAAACAAAGGTATCTTCTTTTGAAATTTTTTTCTCTATGCCCATTTATTGGATATTTGATAAAATTTAGTGTAAGACATCCAACTCTTTGAATACTCATCTATGGTGGGTTCTAAATTCAGTATTTCACATATTTGAGGTATTTATCTGGTCAATTATGTTTTGAACCCATGTTATTCATAGTGAAAGTTCATTTCTATGGATGGAACTTGGTAAAATAATAATGGAGAAATTATTCAATAGATTTAAAAATATTATAAAGTCTGCAGTTGTGTGATGCTCATGTATTGAAATCAACTTTATCTCTATTGGCCATGAGTCTATTTAAAATGGTGACGTGGTACCAAAATATTCTTGCTTTTTTAGCTTTATTGGATGCCTATGATGATATATTAACAACTAACAACTTAATCTTCTTCTTTAACTTTATGCTTTCGTGTTTTGTGAAATTTAATGATTCTTATTTTAAAGCTATATTTTCATTGAACTGTTGTTTTGAATCCAATCCTTAGGGTTTTTCACCAAGGAAACTTTTTTTAATCTTTGTGTCACATGACATATTCAGATCATTTTCTACATTCTAGAACATGGAGACTTGTGGTACTTCAAGTTCTCTTGTTATATGTTCAATGACATTTGGCAAGGTCTATGGGATTCTTGTTGATTTTTTTTATTAGTATTTGTATGTTCTTTTTCTGACATTTTGTTTTATAAAGATGTAAGATGGTGTTTCTTGGGAGGACAATAAGCTTCTAGTAATTGAATATTTTCATGTTGGTCCACCTTAGGCTAGTGAGGTACATGTAAAGATTAAGTTTGTGGCACTCTATCACATAGATGCATACAATTGGAGTGTGAAAGTAAGTCACTTCAGTTTAACTTTATTAGGTGTAGTTGTCTCTTTTGGATACAAATGTTAGTTACCCTTTCATTTTTTTTATTATCATTTCTACTTTATCAATTTTTTTTGGTTAAGGTAACAAAAGGTTTAGAAGGGGCCCTAAAACCATATAACATATAAAACACTTAAGATAGAATAATAAAATCTCCCAAATTGAAACATACCAGCCAAAACACAAGGCTAAAAACCCTTACACAAAATAAGTAACACTACCAAAATAAGACATCAAAAAAAAATAGTCTAAAGGATATAGAAACAAAATAGGCTATCCATTATTCCCCTTCTCATGGGATTGAAGGGTCATGTAAAAAGAAGAGGAGGATCTCTTTGATTGTTTACCTTTAACTGTGATCCAACCATCTTCAACTATTGTAGCCACATCCTGCCAGCACAATGAATCTAAGATATAAGATCTAGCACCCATCAAAGGTATTGGACCAGTAAGAGAGACATCCAACACAGGGCCAGAGCCCTTAGGACCCAAATCACCAGTAGAGATGACAAAAGAATCGACCAAAAAACCACCAAGAGAGAGCCTGACATCAACCAACAAAGGAAGAATAGGTCCATGATCAACATGAAGATCAGAACCAACATCATCAACAAGCCCAATAGGATCAACAAGAGGAAAACTAGGGCATGAACTTTATACATCCACAAAAGGCACCTGAGATCCTAAAATATGAGCAACGTCCTTCAAAAGCCAAGACTAAGAGGATTTCTTCTTTTTTAAAATTAGTGTTGCAATGAGGAGTAGTATGACCAACCTTAAAACATTTTTTGTACCTAAAAGGAATATCCTCATAGTCAAGTTGTTGGGTCCAAGATCCCATAGATTATTCAATTTTAATTTCAGCTGGAAGACCCAATGTGGTATGAATATCTACCAAAATACAGGAAAGGGTAGAATGGTAAATATTAGAAGAGTGATGATCCAATGTCAAGAACTCCCCCAAAGCCTCCCCCACTTCCTTAAGGATAGAATCATGTCAAAGATGAAGGGGGAGATTAGGGATCCTAAACCAAATAGGGGTCTTGTTGAAGAGTTTAGAGGAAGGATTCAAATCAGGGTGCCAATGTAAAACCATAAGCATAAATTTGTCCTCCTCCTAGCTAAAGAAATCTTCACAAAAGATCTTAGATCTATCCTTATCTCTATCAAATTTGGCTACAAAGAACCCTTTAGTTAAAGGAAAATGTGAACATTATCTATTATTATTGGTTCCCATGTTTGAGACACCCAATCATGGAGTTGGGGGAGACTATGCCAGAATCCCCAAAAAATGGTATATCAGACCATGAGTCTGAAAGACCTTAGTTCTATTTTCTAAGTCCCCTTCATCAATAGTAGAAAGCTTGACAAAAAGAGAACCACTTACAAGAATGTAATCAAGAGAAGGCACAATGCCGAAAGAAACCCTAGGCCCATTCAGAGTCTTGGTAACTACCTTAGCATCAGATCCTACCATGATATGTTCCCTAGAATTGGCAGGGGCAGACGGTTTGGAGGCAACAAAAACCTTGGGGAAAACTCCACCAGATAGAGGAGAGGTAGTCTGATATGGACCAAGAGCTAGAGAAATAGACCTAGGATCCTATGAACTAGAGTGACATAGGATTGCACCTGCAAAATATCCACTCCCATACAAAAGCGCAAAATTAGGATAACTAGCCAATTAGCGAGAAGAAAGATCAAAGATAGTGGGAGTAGACCATGAGGAACCATGTTTAAGACCAACACATGAAAACACCCTATCATTTGAAATTCCTGGACGGGAAGAGCCAACACCATTTTCTTTTGCAACCATAGGCATTGCCATCAATGAAAATAAAATAACTACTTTATTGGTTGTTTATAGGAGTATACCAAAAATTTCTTCTGTATATTGACTCTAACTATGCTTATCAACTTATTTTTCTTATTTTTGATACTCCTTTTCCTAAGATTATATGCATACATGTTCTTTTTATAGCTACAATATCAGCAGATGCATATTTGAAGTGTAATATTAGAAAGGATCATGGACCAGATTTTTAAGTTAAGTAATTTTAATCCTATGAAATAGATTTTTAATCATCGATAATTAGCCCTCTAATAGATGTATCACTGGAAGGCCTCTGTAGTGTGTAGAAATATGTTTATCTCTAATATACGTATTCATTAATTTGATTAATTTGATTTGTATATTAGATAGCTTGCCTTTGTCACCCTTTGAAGATTCTCTTTGACAGATACCAGAGTCACCCAAAGAAAATGGAACCCATTTGTTGGTGGATGATCAGAATAAGTGCAAATTTAACTCTTCTTTATGCTGACATATTTTTACTTTCATTAACAAAGGGGGATTGGTGAATTGAGATTTCTCCAAGTTGTGTGTCTATGATTGCCTATAGTTTGGTTTGTGGTAAGTATTAGTCATGACTATAGGCCTGGGTGTTGTATGTATGCTTATAAAGGGCCCTATTTTGTGAACTGGTTATAGATAGCTCTGACCTAGGAGGATTAATGTGCTTTTCTTTTCTATTTGTGTATATTTTGTAACTACCATTTATGAATTTTTTTTTTGACTAATTTTAACATGGCTATGTCTACTTGCTTCTACATTTAAACATTTTAATGAAATAGCCTATGGATTTATATATGTTTATTTTTCATTCAATAATGGATCATTTAATATGGTCTAAAATGTTGAATGAAAGAATACACCTGAGTCTAGAAGCCATCTGATTACAATACTAGAAAATTCACAACAACAACTATGCATTGAAATAGTTCCTTTATTAGTTACAGTGGTCATCAATGTAATCCCATAGACTTCATATTAGAATTTGTGATGCCATTTTTTTTTCTCTCTACAAAGTTCATAGTTTTTATATTTAGTTGTGTATTTTTTTCATCCAAAGTTTTGGTCCATAATCAGTGACTCACTTGATAGTGTAATCACTGAGTGTGAGCCGAAACCTTGAATGAAAAAATATGCAATTGAATCCATATTATTGCAATATCACATGGACTTAGGAAAACGCATGCCAATTAATGCATTGAAAGAGTTTATTATTTGTTAGTTACAATGGTCTTCATTTTTATCTAATAGACTTTGTCATTAGATAAACAATATTTTCTTGTTTTCCTCATGGACAATCACAAATTGTATTTGTGTTGAGAGTTGGGATTTAATCCATTTCATGGCTTATATTTCTAGCTTCCCAAGTTCATTTTTCAGTTGTTTCTATTTTTTTCAAGGTTCATCACACCTAGTGAATCATCAACCTTGAATGAAAAATATATACAACTAAATCAAAAGGTTATTGTATTATTGCTACATGGATTGTGGAAAACACATTCCAACTATTGTTATTTGTTAGTTACAATGGTCTTTTATTGTATACAATAGACTTGGTGGTTATATTTGTACTATCTTTTTGTTTTCCTTGTGGACAATCACAAACTTTATTTTTGTTGAGAGTTGGGATTTAATCCATTTCATGGCTTATATTTCAAGCTTCCCAAGTTCATTTTTTAGTTATTTTTGTTTTTTTCAAAGTTCATCACACCTACTAATTCATCAACCTTCAATGGAAAATATATACAGCTAAATCAAGAAGTTACTTTGTTATAATGTTGTACATGGATTATGGAAAAGACATTGCAACTATGCATTGAAAAGATTTAATGTTTTAGTTACAATGGTTATCAATTCCATGCAATAGACTTCTTAGTACGATTTGTAATATTTTCTATTTTCCCCAAAGACAAAAAGAGACTATATTCATGTTGTGAGTTGGGATTTAAACGATATAGTGGCTTATCTTTCTAGCTTCCCTTGTTTATTTTTTCTTACACAATTACATATATCACAGGTTAAAAAACTAACTTGTTGCATTAAATTCATGTGACCAATTATAAATTCGGTTAATACTTTATGGTTTTTTATTTTTCTTTTATTATGGTAGGGATTCTGATGATTTTTTATGTGATGATGTACTAGGAAGACATGTAACTCAAGATTTTGAAGATATAGGCCACAATTAAGAAGAAAAAGAAATTATGGATAATTTAGAATAAATTCCAGCTTATGTTCTCAAGGATGATGATCCTAGTGCATTCATGAAATTGCTTCAATTTCTAGTACCCTTGTTAATTGTGGGTGTTTCCTTTGAAAGTACAACTTTCCTAAAGGAGCCGCAACCATCTCAACCATCTTCATAAAAATATGCATTTACATAGAGAAGTCATGATTGAATATTTAATAGTACTTTCCATGCATGTAGGTAGTAGTTTAGAATTTTTGTTTGGTGGAGATCAGTTGACTTTTAGCTAAGAATTTCTTTGTAATATAAAGAATTTTGTAATCCTTGTGATATGTAAGGATCTTAAGAGTTTTCAAAGATTTCGCTTGATATCCTTACTTCAATTTGATTATAATATTATTGTTAAGGTCTTCTTATAATAAGAAAAACAAAATTAAAAATAATTTTTTTATATACAAATGTTTAGTATGGATGTTATTACAGTAATAAAATTATATGTTATAGTATAATTTTTAAATCTAATACTATTTTTGTTTAAGAAAAATAACTTGAAGAGGGAGGAGAAGGATAAAGAGGACAAGGAGATGGAGATGAAGATGAAGGAGAGGAGGAAGAGGAGCAAGAAGAATAGGAAAATGAAGAAGAGGAGGAAGAATAAGATGATGAAGAAGAAGAAGAGGAAAAGGAGGAGGAAGAAGGAGGTGGAGAAGGGGGAGGATGAGGAGGATGAGGAGGATGAGGAGGAAGAGGATGAGGATGAGGAGGAGAAGACAAATAACATGCAGAAGAAGAGGAAGATGATGAGGAAGAAGAAGAGTACAAAGAAAACAAGGAAGAAGAGGAAGATGAGGAGGAATGGGTTCCTCTGTAGGAAGGGGTTCAAGAGAGTAGAGAATAGGGCTCCCCATGTCCTTCTCCTAAGGGGGGAAGATCTCACCTTCCTCCAGAGCCAAAAATTTCTTAGCTAAGGATTCTATTTCATTAGCCCCCAAGGGAAGCCTAGACTCCTCCTTTTCCACATCATCTGTGGGGGGTGGTCCCTTAGCTATTCCTTTGTCCTTGTTCCCTTTTTTAATTCCCAACTTGGAGGTTGTGGGCTCTTCTCCTTGCAGGACCAAACTTGAATCAAATAGTTGGGCTTAGATCTCAGTTAGACACTCAAGTTTGACAAGGAAAGCAAACCAATTGATGAGGATAAAGAGAAATCCTCCTTCTTCTTTGAGCTCCACATTCACTCAGGCGGGTATTGCCTTGTCTACACATTCAAGACACCTCATGAAAAACCAAAGGCCTATAGAAAAATTAATGTGGAATGGTTCTCAAAATCCTAGGTATCCTGTACCTCAATGAAGCCAATATCTGATGCAATAGCCCTACTTGCATGGAGTGAGTATGAAAACCAGAGACCTGTCCTAACAAAAAGAAAGGGAAAGGGTGGAACTGAAAGGAAATGATTTTAAAGATGGGTAGAAGGGACCCCTGAGATACCCTAAGTCTCTGATAAACCAGTGCCTTGTCCAATGGGCCACAGAGCCAAATACCCTACTGCAAGAGATAGCTATGAAACAAGAAAACAATAGATTCAATGTGTTGATGCCTGAAACCAATCACACACCATGACCAAACCTCAACTTAACACCCACCTATGCATTCAAGCATGTTACTATCCACTCAAAGGATTTTAACCCTCCCCTTAGAAGAGACCTATAAACGGCTAATACATTGACCAGCATCCACTGGAAGACAAGCATGAGCTATCCTTGATATTTCATCTCATACATACAAGAATAATAACTCTAAACCAGTTGTCCCTGTGAAGACAACTCCACTTGCAAACACATAGGCAATACAAGCAGACAAATCAAACACCCTTGATGTATGATTAATGCATTTAGAATTTAAATGGAGATAGCTTGGTAACAGTAAGAATATATTCACTTCTCATACATAAGACAAATCTCTTACAACATGCATTGTATTCTCTGAACTAGCAATGGAGAGAAAACACTCTATATGCAGAGAAAAGGAGAAATCTACAGGAAAAGGACCCTTCACTAGAACCAATTCTCCTCAAAATTTTGCAGAAGAAGGAACCCTTACAAAAACAAACAACCTGCCATTTATACCACTAGCTACCTTGGAATTCTTAGAGAGAATGCAACAAGCTACAGACAGCTAGGGTAATGGTTTCAACTACCTGACCAACCAAAAGAATACATCAAAATTTATTACAGGGGCAGGAAACCAAGAAACCTCAGAGAAATAGATCAAAGATGATCTCCAATCATGGTAATTTTTAGAATAGAGCATAGAAGATCACAAATCTATCAAGAGAGAAAATCAAATCAACCACCCTGAAATCACACCTCGAGCCAAGAAAAACTATCCTCCTCCACATGGCACAAATCCTTGCAATCACTCAAAGCACCCTGGACCACACTGGAATGGTGGAGAAGAACAATCTTACCAACTCTGCCCCTTTCTGTCATCAATTTTGGTCCTTCCTGGTCGCTGGAAATGTCTCTGAGATTCAAATTCAAACTCCAATAGCTAAGTCTTGGCACCAACAGCACATCAGTGGTCCTGATTCGATCGGAGATCGGAAATTAAGTCCTGACTGTTAGATCTCTCATCTTCCCAGGCTTCAAATCCTATAACTCATCAAGCACCATGGGTTAACCCTCAGCGAATTGGCAACAAGGTGAAAACCTAGTCACGGGATGAAATACTTAACTCCAGATGAATCCCACAAACACACGACCGCACGTGTTAAAAAATTGCCCACATAAGTCATCTGGTGAACTGGCGACAAAAGCATTTCGCTAGTTCACAGAAAACATCCTGCCTCCGCTAAAGAATCTAGCGACCTCGCAACGGTCATTTGCCAAGTCACCAAATGAATTGGGGAACCACCAAATCATCATGCAAATGAGCGACAAGCCAGAAATATATCGGCACCGCTAGATCTTTATTCACTCCACCAAACCTCAGACCCCACCATTAACTCTGCAACCATGACGTCTGATGCCACCTGTCGCTATGCCTTATACCTGGGCCATAAGCCTTTGAAATGAACAGCTGGCATAAGATCTCATGGCTCTAACAAATCACATGAGAACTTACACCGACCGTTAGATCTATCCTCATCAAAGACCCTTCTAACAATGGCCCCACTTTTGAGCACATCCATGTCGACCAATAGAAACTCAGCAGCTAGCACCACATGGCAGACGGTCCCACTCGCACAACAAGCAACTTGGTAGAATGGAATAAAATCCAATGGATGGCACATGATCGCAAAGGCTTGGAATTCTTTGCGATCATATGCCGACCGTTAGATTAAAGCTTTCAACGCAGGCCCCCTTGACATAAGCAAAGTCATCACCACGTGGACAAATGAGAACCCACCAACTCAGATCACTGAAATCACTGCCACAACCGTCACCACACTGCCATGGACATGTGGCAAGCGATCACATGATTGCATAGCAAAAAATTGGGCTATGCGACCATACGACAACCAATCACAAGCTGCCACATCATCACCTCCGGGACCACTACCAAAGAAGCCCACAACGAACAAACCATTAGCACCAAATCGGATGGTGGGTGCATGATCGCATGGGGAAAGAATATTCCATGCGATCACACACCGACTATAGATCTTCAATCTCTGACATCGGTCAATGAAAAGAGCTGGGACCCACAAACCAACCGCCAAACATTCAGTGACTACGCAACTAACCATTCACCAAGTCGTGAGATGTCAGCCACTAATATCCTGGAATGAAGAGATTTCATGACTAAAGAGAAATAGACCACCTGCCAGGTCGCTAAATGCTAACGGAATAACTGCCAGAAACCAGCGAACGGGAGATAACAACAAGTCGCCAAGTCATGGAATGAAGACATAACTGCCAGCCAAGATGAACAACAGGAAGAACTGGACCCACACAGATAGGTGGCAAGCGGTCACATGATCGCATGTCAGAGAAGTTTGACATGCGGCCATGTGGCAGCCAATCAAAGAAGAGCCATTGAAAACCCGGGTCCACCACCCATCGCACTTGCACAGTTGAGGGAACACCAACAAACAAGAAACTAGGAGGATGAAAACACAAATTTTTCACAACAGAAAAGGATCGAAAACACACAAGGTTTTCAACATTGACACAAAGCTAAACAAGGATGCGAAAACATCAAGGACCTATGCAAGGCAAAAAGGTCAAAAACATCATGGATTTTTAGAAACACTATGGGTTTTCGACACTTAGACAGATTTTAAAATTTTGTTTCCCACAGACCATAAACTTTGAATAACATCCTAGATCTTGTGAATCAGCATGTGAAATTTGGACCAGAGCAAGGTGACAACATGGAGAACACAGGGCAGGAGGCAAGAAGAACACTTGCAAGGAAAATAGACCAATCACAAGATTTTCCTATTGACAGAAAATTGGCCTAACAAAGGTCATGCAAGAATATCACAATTCTGGTAGAACAGGGTAGCATTCTCATACACCAGCGCTTGGGTCCATCTACCCAGATTAGATTTCAAAATGACAAAGTTGGGTAGGTTTTATTCAGAGTAACATTCACACAGAACCTAGCAAAAACCAACCTAGATTTAGAGCGGGTCACCTGGTCCATTGTGATGAATGTACTGAAGGAGTCACCTATCCATCAAAAAACTCACTCATCCCAATATTCCAATGGGAGGCTAGGGAGATGTACCTAAATTGGAGCCATTCTTGTCAGTTCCATAACTGAATTGAATCTAGGTTTCCATTTTGTGAGGGCTAGGAAGTGCTTTCCATAAACCCGCGATCCCGATAGAACACAAGAAAGGTCCTAAAGAGTGGTAAACTTAAATAGGAAAACCTACCTGGCATAGCAGAAACTAGGATGGAACCCTTGATCTTCCACTCGTTAGACACCCATTTCCTAAGCATTTCTATGGTAGGTCAAAAGTTAAAGAATCAACCAACCATGGCCAACTGGAAGTCTGCTATTGTTCTACTCACCACTGAGTCCAGGAGTGATAGTTTGACACCTTCCTCAATCTGGACAAAGTCCACTAGTAGAGCCTCTAGAGATTGATTAGCTTCTCCAACAAGGGCCCCTTTCCAGTTGGGTTTTGGAGGGGACAAAGGGGTATTGGCAGACAAGGACACTTTTAGAGATTCCCCCGTTGACTCAGCTGCTGCGACCGTGATAGAGGAAATCAAAGGAATAGCTTGGGGAACATTAGGACCAGTAGGGGGGTCAGCCAGGGGGTAGAATCTCCCCCAGGGGAGGCAGGTATGACAACCTAAAGTTTGAAAAATGAGCTTGGACAGGAAGTTGCAGAGTGGGAAGTTGTAGAGCAGGAAGTTGTTGATCATGTATTACTTGTGCACTATCTTTTCATGAATATTCATTTTTTTATATTTACCTTAGATAGTCAAATATTTCTCTTAACACATCATTAATATTTTTCTTCACACATACCTCATATCTTACTAGTCCCATCATAATCTGATTGTTGATTGGTAGTACAGTGATAATTTTCCATTGAAACTATATAGTCAAATAATTTTTTAGACACTATTTTCAAATGATCCTTGACAATATTATGAAGGACATTATCTTTCAGCATTATGTTCTAACATGAGGGATCTTTCAACACATTTTTACTATGAAACAATGTTTAAAAGAAAACACTAAAACTCGATAAATAGAAACTCTACCAAATTTGTTCTGTTCATTATAACATGGTGTTGATTCTTCAGATTCCACTCTTTCTCATTTTACTATTCAAAGACCTTAACCATATCTCCTACAATTGCATATGTTCGGTGGTTGTGACTTTTTTTTGGGTATTTTGATGATACTTAGAGTAGTTGTGTTTGAACATTTATTGTCACCTTGAACCAATTCCTATACATGTAAAAAGGTTTGTTATGAATTTTCTTCTCAACATCATGTAAACTTTGATAAATAATTATTAATGCTCAAGTGATTTATCTCTTTGCATCATAATGCCATTCAAGTAGCACTTAACCTATACCCATCCACTTTGTGCATGTCCTTATCCTATGGATTGCCACTAAATGTTGAACCTTCTTTAATACCACTCCATTCCATTTTTGTTTTCATTGGATGAGTGATCCCTGTAAATGTAATTGTAATTATATATCTGCAAAATACAACAGAAGGTTTCATGTTAAAGATATCATGTCCCTTCAACACCCTTTTCATTGTTGTTCTATAAAATGATATATGTAAATTAGAGGGTTTCAAACATAAATTAAATGTTCGTTCAATAACTTGTCTCCAATAAGCTATATAGCTAATGTAGATTGAAAGGTTTCTCACTTTGAGGGCATGTCCCTTCAACAACCTTGGTTTTCTAAACCTATATCTGCACATAAGAAAAAACTTGTTAGTACATAAGACATTTTTTTCTTCACATTTGTCTCTCTTTCTTATTTCTCTTGATAGAGCTCTAAATGTAAAGTAGCCATGATTTTAAAAATTATTGAAGATTTTCAATTGCTTAGTAAATAATGACTAACTCCATTATTTTGTCTATCTTTCAGGTTTCAATGGATGTGGGATCCAGGCGTGCTCCAACAAATCAGATTCAACACTTACCACTTAACAAGAAATAGGAAATATCAAACCTTTTCTTTACATCTTGACTTCTACACATTGAAAAATTTATTATCTTTTGTACTTTCATATTAGAAAGATGCATGTTTTGATGGTAGCTATCGCTTGTGTGGAATTATTGTACTTCTATGACATCTTCATCATCTGTAAATGAAAAGACATGTAAAAAATAACTTTTTGATATAAAATGTAATTTATGATATTTAATTAAATATATTTACATAGCTTGTACTATTTCCTTGGATGAATAAAGGGAAATGAAATATACTTTTCTATCTTTTCAAGTACTTTTTCCACCTTTAAATAGCTCAATCATGGAAACACCTCAAAATAAAAAGTCTAAAATTTACCAAATGTAGACTTTCATAGTTAATCAGCTACCCAACATCATCATCATGAGCTAGATATGAAAAATGATAACATCTTTGCAAAAAATCACTATCTTATGGGTATTTGGAGATAGTGAGTTAGGTGTGAATCACGTACGCAACTTAAATATTACAAAAAATGAAGTTTTCAAGTTGTACAAACATCAAATTTGGGATTTGATTGAGGGATTTCATGGATTTAGTATCATTTCAATACCTAGAGGGTTGAATAAAGAAGATGATAAATTAGCTCCCATGGGTGTTGAATTTGATTTTCTAAAAGAAATTAATAATGTACAACAATAACAATAGGTAAAAGTGGTAGTAAGACCATATGTACCAGATAATAATCTTAATTGGAAATATTTTGAATCAAATGAACAGATAGTTAGTTTTTTGATGGAAGAAGTAGAATTCTCAAATGAAAATTGAGAAAAACTACAACAAAAATGTGGTGAACAAAATTTATAGCTGAAAACTAATAAGTTACCTAAATGCTTAGTCACCCTTAAATCTATCTTTAATTTTGATGACCAGGCAAGAGAAGGAAAAAATGGCATATCAGTCAAGAAAGATAATTACAAATCTATTGAGATTGTCAACGATAAGTTTTTGAATCTTTGCAAGGTATGTACTTCTGAAGAACAACATAGTTTTATTTTCTTGTGCGATTATATAGTAATGTTTTCACATGAGAGTAACATGATTTCAAAGGGTTTGATCTATAATTAGCCTTGCATACTATATAGGTGGAGGCTAATGGAAAATCGGTTAGGCAAAAATAGAGGCCTCTGAATCCCAAACTAGAGCATTTGATGAAGATTGAATTAAGAAAGATGATTGTAGGAAATATTATATTTCTTATTAGGCACACATCTTGGGTTTCAAATTTGGTCCCTGTTAGGAAGAAGAATGACAAGATCATAATATGTGTAGATTTCAAATACCTCATCTGATCATCTCTAATAGATCATCATTCATTTCCTTCTATGGAGAAAAATCTATAATTTGTTTTTGGTGATGACATATTTTCACTTCTAGATGGTTTTTCACCTGTTATAAACAGATTCTAGTTAGTGAGAAAGATCAATAAAAAAAATATTTACTACTAAATGGGGAATCATCACAAATAGAAAGAATTCCATTTGGTCTATCAAATGCTAGTGCCACTTTCGAAAAGGCAAAGGAAATGGAATTTCATGGCTCACTGAATAAGTTTGTGCTGGTATATTTAGATGATATTACTATTTCCTCTAAGAATTCAAATGACCATTTAAAATATTTGAGATATATTTTTGAGATATGCAGTGAGCATTGTATTTAATTGAATACGAAAAATTTCATATTTATTATCCATGAAGGTAAGTTTCTTGGACATATTATCTCCATGCATGGAATAACTATTGAACCTAAAAGGACATCTTCTATACTTTCATTACCACTTCCAGAAAACATGAAAAGCTCAAAGCTTTCTTGGAAGAATTAATTTTGTTAGAAGGTTCATTCCTAACATTGTAGTGTTGCTGAAACCAATCACATGAATGATAAATAAAGATATAAATTTTAGTTTGATTAAAGAAGGTAATGAAAATTTTGAGCAAGTAAAGAAAGCATTAGCATCAGCCCCAATTTTAGTCAATCCAAATTTTGAAAAGGATTTCATATTATATGCATTTTTTTTAATTTATGATTTAATTTCAGAAATGATGGTCTAGAAAAATGATGATGGACAGGAATAGCCAATATATTTTTTAAGCCATAAATTGGAAGGCTACGAAGCAATGTACACTTTTTTTGAGAAGTAGGTTTTGGGTGTCATCAGAAGTCTTAAGAAATTGAAACCTTTAATTTTGAGTAATACAATTCATTTGATGGTTTCCCATCCAAGAATCAAAGGGTGTTTTTTTAATACTTATATGAATGATAAAAGGGTTGGTTAGATAACTCAGGTGAAGAAATATCATGTTAAAATCAAGACAAGAAATCTTGTTAGAGATAAAGGGATGTGTGAATAGCTTGCTGCAAGTTATGAGGAAAGACAACATGATCAAGGTATTATTTTACTAAATCATAATGATGTAGATTAGAATACTATTCTAGCAAAATCTATGAGTTATATTGAAGAAATACAACACTACCTTCATACTAGTGAATACTGCATGACTTGAGGAGCTAAAAATAAGGCATTTCAAAAATCTTAGAATGGAGTTTTGTCTAGATTTATTTCAGGTTATCAGAAAGATAAGGTTTCAAAATAGTTTCATAATGGATCAATAGGTGGCCATTTTGCTGCCAGAACTATGACATTATAAATCATGAAGGATCGTTATTAATGCCCAGGTTTGTATAGGGATACATTCACATGTGTAAGGAAGGGTTTAAAATGTATGATATTTTCTAATAAATAAAGGTTAATAGAATCACCCCCTCATCCAATTAAAGTTGAACAACCATTCATCAAATGGGGACTTCATTTTATAGGTTCCATAAATCCTTTATCAAGTTCCTATCATAAATACATATCAACATCGACAGATTATTTTATAAAATGAATATAAGCAGTTTCTTTAAAGCATGCAAATGATTGTACAATTTTGTTTTTTTATGAAGACCTAGTTTCAATGTTTGGGACACCAAATTCAATCATTTTTTATAATGCTTTGGTATTTATAAGTGCAAGAATAACTGGTTGGGTATTTAATCATAATATCTATCTTAGTAGCTCATCCAATTATTACCCACAAGGTAATGGACAAGCAAAATTGACAAACAAAACTATGACTCACATTATAAAGAGGACTATTGAAGAAAATTACAGAGCATGACACAACAAGCTAAAGTTGGCCTTATGGGTTCATAGAATCACACCAAAATGGTGTAGAAGTAATTCACCTTACACACTTGCTTATGGAAAAGAGGAAAAGTTACCTATTTCAGTTGAATTACTGAGTTTGAATACAATTAAATAGCTAGACCAGATAGCATAGCCACCTACATAGGTAAGACTTTTTGAATTGAGTGAGTTAGAAGAAGTAAGAAAGAATTATTCCCAGAAACTAGAGGAACATCATGAGTAGATGAAGAAAATATTTGATAGAAAATTTGTCCCAAGAATTTTCAATAAAGGTGATTTAGTGCTCAAATGGGATGAGCTGAAAAGTAAACCTGGTAAACATTCAAAGTTTTATACTGGTTTCTAGTTTTTTATTTTTCGTGCTGGTTCTGGGTCTTGCGGTTTGGTTTCCAGTCCTATTTCATTTCAGTGAACTTAATGCTTATTCCTTTCTTGAAAGACTTGTAAAGGGTTTTTGGTCCCCATAGAATGTATTTTTACTTGCAATAAAAAACATTTCAATTCAAACATTAAAAAAATCTTCTCATAATTGATTATATAATGATTTACATTTTGTTTGTCTAGCTATACTAAAAACAATAATATCAAATATAATAAAACAAATTAAATTGATATTCAAAATTAATATAAACAAACAAATGTGGGACAAAATATTTATGATATCCTTAAAACTACTAAGAAAGCTTAACCAAAATAAATTAAACATAAAAAGATTATAAATAGAGTATACTATTGAAATTTATTAGTACGTCTTTTTATAAAAAAGAGGACCCAAATTACGTATGCCCTATAATTCAAAAAAACTTTAATACAAATTAAATTTAAAAAAAAAAAGACTTTTTCTTATCTTTTCAAACTGCAATCCATACAATCCTCTCCTTAAAAAATACAACATGCTATTACTTATTGACAAATGTCTTACATACATAGCGAAAAAAAGGAAAAAAATAGGACTATGACATTTTATTATATAGTTTGACTTTCATTACAAATTTTTTAATTTCAACAAATGAGGTACATAGGCCTATACCTTGTACCTCATTTGGTCATTTGTTCATTCAAAGGGTTCCTTTACATTTTTTTTCTATCTACACTGGAAGGTTTATTTTGTTACTATTAACAATTTCGTATTGAGTTCTAAAATCTTCTCATTTTGGTGACTTGATAGCTACAAATATTTAAATTTCATAGAATCCTTTTTTCTATCAGCTCAAATTGTCTGGGTTTAAGGGTTTTGAAGCAAGAGATTTGGATATGTTTCCATTATTTTAAAACAATTTAGATGTTTTTCATTAGAGCATTAACTATTATCTTTTGAGAAACATTTTGCAGGTGGTATTCTATTTTATATCGTCTAGATGACAAATTTTGATATTTTGACAAGATTTTAAGACATGTATTAAAAAATCATAAAATAAAGATAATTATAGATCTAAAACTCAGATGTAAAACATCAAAAAGTATTTCCATACATATTTGAACCATAAATAATCTAAAATAAAATTCATTTGAATATCCAAATAGATTACTACAATAAGAAATGCATTATGGAATAAGATAATAGTGAAATACACATTAGTTTAAAGGAGAAAAGAATCTAATTCATAAACTAAAACAAATATGATCAATAACTCTGATGGATAACATCCTTTATCTTCTTTTCTTATGTTTCTTATTTTTGGACAGCTCAAAAACTCTATCACCATAAAGGAAAAGATAAATAGTATAATTTTTCTTTAATGCATTCATCTCATTTTTCCTAGTTTACAATGTACATGCTTATATTTACTTTTGATGAATACTAATTGTCAAATATATAAGCAATAGATCCCTTGAGCAACAACTTTCCATTCCCATAACACAATCAAAAAATTAAAACCTTTCTTCCACTGGACAAACATCACAATTTTACATCCTTCTTTTCCTATAAGAATCTTGATTACACACTAATTACTTTTTTTTTTTACAAAGGTAACCATTTGTAGAACTTGCAAAGAGATAAATTCACACATACCAATTTCTCATGAAATCACCAAATGAATTTGTTCAAGTTCTCTGTAGAAAAAATCTATGAATTCTATGTGAGATGCTTATGATGCTTACACAATCTAATTTTCTTTCAACAATAAATGAGCAATTATTCAAAATCGAATTCTAATATCAAGATGAAATTTAATTATATTCACCTACATATCTCTTCATGCATTATGATAGAGAATTTAATCAATTTTCAATCAAAATTATAATATTTTCATGCACCTCTTATGATATTTTTCTCAAAATATCCATTATATTAAAAAATTGTGCTCTATTTTCCTATTCCTTTCTCCTACAATAAAATAGTCAACTATATTTACAAACTAGTTGCCACTTTTTTAGTGTAGATAAGAAATTATTTTAAAATGCCATCAATTCATACTTTACTATTATTAAAATTAGATTCTCAATCATTTTTTTTAATTTTACAATAAAATTTAAATTCACTTATTACTACTTAAACACTTAACTATATCTATAAACTACTTTTCACGTATTCACTACACACACAAAATAACCTCTAGCAATTGCATAAAATAGAATTTTGTTGCCTTTAAAATCAGATTGGCATGCAAACAAATGTTTAACACTCATTTTAAAAAAACATTAACTAAACAATCAAACAAAATCAACACTCTAAAATATTTCTCAATTATAATATTCTATATCTGTCAATGAACATTTCTATTCAAACCACAGACACATCTCTAAATTTTAATATATTTGATTAAATACAAGTATTTACGAATGGCTTGCACACAAATTCTACTTTCTCTATTGGCCAAAATTAATTGTCATTTTCAACATACAATGTCCCTTTTATAAATTCATTACTACAAATGAAACAAATAAACACTCAAAATATTAAATTTTTCAATAGGATACATTTTCATAAAATATTAAAATAAAAAAATATAAAGTTTTTAAAACATTAATTAATTTGATACAATTATAAAATTTTAGTTATAAAGTTTATGGGGACTATGGTCGAGTGCATCAACAACATCAACCAAGAGCTGAATGCAGGATCCCTTGTGAAGATTGAAGATACCAAAGATGATGATGAGGACCAGACTGGATCGGGCAAGCATACCAGATCTTCTAAGAAGAGGAAGATTTAGGATAGGATTCTAGAGCTCTCTTATCTTAATGCTATCATTAGTAAGATGTCCAATGTTAAAAAAGACAAGGAAGCAACTCTGCTAGACTTCCCCTAGTTTCTTTTTGTTTTGTGTTTTCTATTTTTCTCTCCATTTCTTTTGTTGGGTGTCTATTTTTGGTTACTAGTTTTTAGCTGGTTTTGTTGTCGGGTTTCCAGTCTGTTGGCGGACTATTTTACAACCTTGTTCTTTTTTGGTGGTTGGTGGGCTTAATGTCTAACATTTCATTGTAATTTTGTAAGGGGTTTCAGGTCCCTAAAAAACCTATTTTTACCAGTAATAAAAAACATTTCAATAAAAATATTTAAAAGTAACTTATTATATAATATTTTACATTTTGCTTTCCTGGCTATACTAAAAACAATAATATTAAATATTAACAAAATAACATGAATTATTATTCAAAATTAATAGAAACAAACAAATACAACATGAAAAACTTACAACATCCCTAAAAGTATACATCTTTTAAAAAAATGACTTAAATTGTTTACTTCCTGTGATAAAAAATAACCTTAATACGAATTAAGAAAAAAATAAAATTTGTCCTATCAAATTGTAATCCATACACTCATCTTCTTAAACACTCAAACATGCTATTACTTATTGAGAAATGTCTTACATATACATCAAAAGACAAAAATAAAACAAAATAGGACTGTAACTTAAAAATTAAAAATAAATTGAAAATTTCAACAAAATTCATTTCAACATGACTTGGAAATAGTTCTACGCTTATTTTCAATTGCCCTAGAAAAATAACAACCTACTGACTACCACTTTCAAAGAACGCTAGATTAATCTTTTTTTTTTCATATTAAAAAACTAACAAAAATTTTAATTACAAAATTAAATATGAAATAAATTCTATGTATATAACTAACTGTAGAATTCATCAGCTCATAGGCCTCATTGAACTATATTTGTACTATTAAACTACAACATCTTCCATGTTTGGATATTAAAACCATTTGTTTCTAAAGCCTTGAGTTATATTGTAGAAAAACCTCTCGTGCATAACAACTTTCAGATAATGAACAAAATAAAAATAACCTTCTCCACCATTCTTCATCACCACACACAAAAAATGTAACATGAAAAACCATCTCTTTATAAACATGCACCTTTAGAATAAACCTCTTCCTCTATAAAAAACAAACAAAACTAGCTAGTGATAGAAACATGACTCTTGCTTCCCTTGTAAACTATAATAAGTCATATTATAAAGACACCTAGTCAAATATAACTTCCTTACATATATTATCTTTACAATACACTGCATTATATATTTATTATATATTTTTGTAAGATCAAACTTCTATTTTCTTAATGAACAAGTTCATGTTCATGATGGAAAGATATCATTTACAAATGACATATGTACTACATTTTTTCATAAATAATATATCAAGTCATTAGAGAAATAAGCAATAACGCCCGTCATGAATACTCTATATTTTTCCAATAGTTATTATTTTTACTATGATCATTTTATTTATAGAGCTATTTTACTTTCCCGACATAAGACCTCTATTTTTGCCTATAATGCACAGAGAACTTTAAATATTTTCTTCACTAGAGTTTTTATGTACTATATATCTTATATAAAATGTAACTAATGCTGATTATAACGAATCATTTAGACAATTTACTTTTCTAATAAAAAAACTTACTTCCTTTCCGTACACGACATATTTATATTTATTGTACTTTCTTGACGTTATATTTGTTTTCTTAATTGAGATGAAAATACCATTTTGCAATTGCACGTTTTCCTCATTTGCATTCTACATCAACCCATACATTATTATTTACAAGAAAAAGATTTTACTTAATATTCCTATGATATTCATTTGATGTCATTTGTCATGCAATAACAATATGAATTAGTCAATTGAACTCTCTTTTCAACAAGAGACGAAAGCATCATATTTTCTGCCAATAGTATAACAATGTTATGCATTATAGTTACGATTAGGTGAAATTAATAGATTGATGTATTTTTTAAAAAAATTAAAAATAGAAAGTTGAATTTATTTGAATTAAAATATAATGGTAAAATATATGAAACAAAATGTGGAATCATAAGGAATCCTTGCAATTGTTAAATGTGTAAAGATTAAAATGTAGGAGAAATGCTTTAAAAATAGAAAGTTGAATTTATTTGAATTAAAATATTATGGTAAAATAAATGAAACAAAACCTGGAATTATAAGGAATCCATGCAATTTTTAAAGGTGTAAAGAATAAAATGCAGGAGAAATGCTAAAAGACATAATTTCCATAAACAAATTGACACTTTGCCATCAAGAGAAATTTGGAAGCATATAGTTAAAAAAAAGTCCATAATTAGATCTACATACAAATGAAAATGTCATTTTTGGAAGCAAGAAAAAGACCACTAAAACTTTAATCAAAGATTTGTTGCAATTGCCTTGTATCTCAACTTGTCAGTTACTTTTTTGATATTTTTTTTCTTTGCAATAATAATAATAATAATAATAATAAATACTAATTATTACGAAGCTACCATTAATAGCAAAAAATCTCTAATCCTCTTAGAGATTTCATGCATACTACCTTCTGATATTGCTCTCAAGATTCAACAATGTAGTTTGGGTCAAACTCATTGACCAAAATGTCATTTTTTGAAGTGGGAAAAAGAACACAAAAAATTTATTTAAAGAGTTGTTGCAATTGCCTTGTATCTCTACTTGTCTGTTATTTTTTTGGTATTTTATCTGTTTTAGAATAATATCAAAAAGTTAATAATACTTGTCATTCCAAAGGTACTAGTAGTAGTAAACAATCTACAATCTTCATAGAGATTTCATGTATACAAATTTGTGATATTGCTATCAGGAATCATTTCATGTAGGTTGAGTCAAACTCATTGACCCACATTTCATGAGTAGTGGTTCACACGAACCCATCTCTCATGATAATGAGTGGAATAGTTGAATCATAATAGCAATACCACAATCTAACTTGATGTGAAAAACATCTCCTACTTATCAAGTAAATTCAATGTTAAAACAAGTTAAAAGTGAATTCTTAATTTTATTTACATTAAAAATTACAATATATTAAATAAAAAAGACTGATATTTATAATTAAAATTTAAATGTTTATATTTCTTAAATTTATTTTTCAATATAAAATATAATTTATAATGGAAAATGTTTTTTGAAAGTAGAAAAAAATGAAATAAAATTAAATTATAAAAATAGACTAAATATGAAACTTTGAAAAATTAAATTATAAAAAAATAAAGTGAATGGAAAAGTTTTGAAGTTCATATTTTAATTTTTAGATTAAAAATAAATACTCGAAATCTTTACCTTGGTAGAATAGTAGTTATGACAAGTGAGCATAGGTTTATTTTATTTCCAAAAACTTGTCGCATTTTGACAGAGGTTTCTTGAATTTGGCTTTGCACATTCCCTTTAATATTTTTTTAGTAAATTAAGCTTTGCATTATTCATCTGATTGCAATTCCTTTCATACTTTTAAATCTCTATTGGTCATCATCGGGTTACAAGGGATACTTGTATGCTTGCCTTCAATGGATCAGTCAATCTGCCATGCATACTCCCTTCTCCTACACGTACAACGATTATATATATAGTGGTTGAAGTGATACAAATCTTAGATTTGCAATATCAGTTCAGAAAATAAAAATTTATACTTATAGTTGTGAAGAAGCGAATTTTCTCATGGTTAAATGCACAGTAAGTAGATAAGTATTACGGGCGTGCAGTCTTTTTAGTCATTAATATTCGTGCCAAAAGACATTCGTCTGTAGTATGAACTTTTTTTGACAATTTCTATTTGGAATATTAATTTTTTTCTTTGTCTTTTTCTACTTGGCCAATAGAAACTTAAAGGAATAATTTTTTTAGATTTTATAAATATGACTTTTCAACTAAAAATTCTAAAAGATTAATTGCATTTCAAACCTAAATGAATGCAATAGTTTACCCGCCTACAGGAGGAACTAATAATAAACAAAGATTTATGTAAACAATGTAACAATGAAACACGCGGTTACAGTTTTATTCACTATCCACTTACGAGACCCATGATGAATCATTACAGTCTACTGAATGAATGAAAGAACATGAAATGGAGAGAGGAAGGAATTGCTGAAAACGCTAGGTTTTATTTGTGTACGGATTTCAGTGGTTGTCCTTACGCTGAAACCCCGAAGCAGTGCCTTCAACATTACGAGAGAGCAACTCATGTCCCCAGTTCTCTTCTGATACGACCACATTTTCCTTGGCTGTTGTTGGTGGACAAGCATGTTCACATGGTGGGAGTGAATGTTTAGCGGAGACAATTGCAGCCCCTTCAACATTACGAGAGAGCAGCTCATGTGCCCAGTTCTCCTCTGATACGACCACATTTTCCTTGGCTGCTGTGGTCAGACAACCATGTTCACAAGGTGGGGGTGAATGTATAACGGAGACATTTGCAAAAAATATAAGGAAAAGCACAACAAGCACAATATTTATCTTCATCCGCAGTGAACTTCCCATGTTTAGGATTGAGAAAAATCTTAATGATAAGTTTGTAGATGAGTACTGAGATGGGATTCAATTAATCACTGTGACCCATTTATAGGGGAACCATATCCAACAACCATACTTAACCTAATTCCTTCAACACTCGGGTATTCAAAGTCCTAGAGCATATTGTAGACGAAGCAATTTACTTAATCACCGCTCCCTTTCATATGCCGCATTTCTATTCAAAATAGGTACTTTGACTGAGTAATTCATCCATTTAATGAATGAAATGTTGAAATAAAAATCAAATGAATTAGTTTTAGTTTCCACGTAGTTATTGAAATTGGTTTTATTTTGGGTGAAAATGGACGCCATCTGCTACACATATAATATTTCATGTGGATATTATCTATGCTACATAGATATGATGCGATATAATATAAAACTTTCAAAACATGTTTATATCTTTTTATTAGTTGTATATTAGTTGTAGATGAATGTGTGAGAGTAGTGTTTATAAATGTTTAAGAGATACTTTATTTAAAGACCATTGCAAACATCAATGTGCAGAAGTGTAACATTTCTTGGACCAATCTTAATAGACACTCAACTCTCTAACACACTACATACACCTAAACCATAGATAAAAAAGGAAGGACATGAAAAGATAGAAGTACAACATATACAAAACACACAATCTATGTTCCAAACTGCAAGGTCGTATCATTCAATGCAAAGGAATGTAGATAGTTCTTCCAAATAGCTACCGGAGCACTTATGTGTAAACATGCACTTCAACATTCTTCAATAATTAAAAGATCCCCAATTATTCACCAAAAGTATTCTGCCATCCATGTTAGTATAATGCTTCCAATTCTCATCTTAACTCTATCTTTGATAATCAATGGACATATCATTCTAACAACAATACTTCTAGTTAGCAACACAACAACATCTCACAAATAACAAGGAGAAGGAGAAGGACAATCTCCATCATGCCTACCAAGTGATGGATGAGATTGTGGCTAGTATTCACAAGGATCCTACTAGTACCAAGACAACTGAGAACATTGATGACAACATTGAAAAAGCTATTGGTGTGTTAAGAAATTTACCCAAAGACAAGAGTTGCCTGGTTGATTTTACATGAACTCTTAGAAAAATGGTGGATGATGTTAACAGTATCCAAAAGGAGCTATGGTTGATTGACGTTAACATCATCAATAAGACTAGTTTTGGCTACAAACCTATGGTTGTTTTCCTGGATGAAATGAAAGAGGTGGTTGGTAGAGCGAAAGAGGTGGTTGGTAGAGTGGAGGCTTTCTTTTCTATGGTGGATAAGGTGTCTGATATGGAAAAAAGACTTAAAGAAAAGGAGGATAGAGGCATTGTGGGGAATATTGAAGATAGGCTTGGTCTTTTGAATAATAGAGTGGACAATCTTGTGGACTCAGTACGGAAAATTGGTGAGCAATGTCTTGTAAGTCTTGGGGCTTATACTAAACATGGTAAGATTTTGGTGGATAAGATGGTGAAGGAGAAAGGTGCTAAAGAGGAAAAGGAGATGAAAGAAATTGCAGGACGTAATACCAAAAAAGCTGGCATCAAAGATGACAAGGAGGGTAAAGACCTGGAAGACCTCAAGAAATCTGCTTGGCAGATCCAGCTCATGATGATCCAAGCAGAAGACCTTATGAAGTGCATGTAGCCACCGCTTTTGTGGCTATCTTGTCCTTTTTCTATTCCTGTTGGGACTTTTTGTTTTTTCATGATATGACTTATGCTTAATTTGTTCTGCAGGATTCTATTTTTTGGTGCTTTGGCACAGGCTCTATAAACTCTAATGTTATACTTTTATACTCTGTTTAGGTTTCGGGTCCTTGTAAAACCTTCTTTTACTTAATTAGAACATCTCAAAAATAACACATCATAGAGAACACTAGCACAACTTCTTACCATCAACAATAGCTCAATATCAAAGCAACAATGCATCTAGTATACATGAAACAATTTTTGACTGGTGTGATGTTACTATTTGTTCATAGACTCTCTGAGAGATTTGTGAGCATACTAGAAACACCTACTTAGTATGTTGCACAATTGGCTAAGGGATCTATAGTTTCCTAAATTGTATAAATGTACAATTTTGGTGCCTAGTTAGGTCTTATTTTAGTTTATAAGGCTTGCATGCTCATTACACTTGATCCAACCTTAATTTTGCACAATTTTTTGTAACTCCCAAATCATAATTGACCACTAATCCAAATTTTAGTAAAAAATAATAACAAATAATTAACCACTAATTGACCACTAATTGACCTAGATTATTTGTTATAGATCATAATTGACCACTAATTGACCTCTATGGTCTCCATAGCATCATTTTTTAATTCCCAGATCATAATTGACCGCTAATACAAATTTAATGCACTATTAAAATTGTAATAGGTGTTAGAAATGTCCAAGGTGGAATTTTTAGTAGTATATTTTACCCCCACTTTGGTGAAATGATCAACTCAAGGGATCAAATTCACTAAAGGAGCTTAGAAATTTATTCTCATTAAACTCATATAGTGCATTAAATGCATTAATTATGTTGAAAATAATACTATGGAGACCACAAAGGTCAACCAAGAAGAAACAAATGATGCCTCTAGTGATTAGTAAGAAACCACAATATCTATCATTAAAATTCAAGTACTTATATCTCACCGATCCACTTAAAGGTGACAAGTGAATGCATAAATTATTATGTTGGTTACAAAATGGAATAATCAAAGCTTAAACTTTTGAATTGATATGATTAATTTAATTATTGTTTTTATATCCCTTCAAGTAATTTGAGTATTTCTTGGCTTACAATGTATGTGTTTTTGTGGTACTACAAGAAAAATTCCCTATAGGAAAATTAAAAATTCAATGTAAGAGGAATCATATAGATATGGATGATAAAATCATTTAGTTATTATTCGTTCCTAACACAAGCAAGTATACTAATACTATCACCTAGTGCAATAAAAACTATTATAATATATTCCTTGATTAATAGGAGAAAATTATTTTTCAACATGCTAAGTTTGTTATATAATTTGTGTTTTATTGCATATCTTTTCATTTTAGAAATTTTTTTATTGGAGATACTATTTTCTATCATCGAAAAGAATGAGCAGAATTTTTTTTCTGAAACAAAAAATTTAAGAAAATAAAATAATCTAGCTATTGCTAAGAGCCTTTGGCACAAATATGGTGTTTTTGAAAGCTCGTTCGCATTAACTCCACATTAATGTCATAGGTTGTGTGTCATTCTTTTGAACTTTTATGCATTTGATTTCATATATGGAAAAAAGGGCATTAAAGTCTCTAGACATATTGGCATGGTTGTTGGGTCTTGTGGTCTCTATGAATACTTGTCATTTTTCTAATTCTATTAATATTTATATAGTGAACCGACAATAGTGGGTTACACATTTTTGCCCA
>BSBK01013318.1:0-72500 GCA_027943335.1 Chamaecyparis obtusa
TGTATCTGAGATCAAAAGGTTGTAGCCTTCACCACTTGAGCAGTGAGCTCTAGGACAGTGCGTCCATACCCCTAATAGGGTTTATTGTAAAAGACTCCTAACAGGGTCTGACCCTTGACAAGGTCAACTGTACTAAACATATTGTAAAGTGTCATGCCCAAAACTAAACAACCAAAAATGTAACAATTTTTTTTTAAGAAGGGTGAAATGTAATAACATATGTCATTGTCATGTACTTCGATCTACTTAGCCAAAGATCAACACGGATAACTTTTTTAAAAAGATATAAGTTTTCTACGTTCATGATGCGGGTGAAAGGTGATAATGTCAAGCTCAAAAGAGTCAGGAGGTCAAACCTCTAGAATGTTTTTTTTTTTTTTCCATAGGATGCTTGTTGAAATTTCAGTATAAGAAGAAGTTTGTTAATCATCTTAACGATCAATTTCATCGATCGCAAATCTATTAATCTTATCGATTATCTAAGAGTAAATGAATATTATTAATGACGTTATTATATAAATAGACTAATATATCAAGTCCAATTTTTTTATTATTATAATTAAATTGTCAGTTTATGAAAATATTGAATATAAGGTTTAATAATCATTTACACCAATATCCGTAGTAAAATGAACAAATATCAATTCAATTAAATTTAAAGAAAAACATTAATTAATGATATGAGTTCAAAGATTATAACTAAATAATATATATGAAATTAATTAATAATTATAATATATTAATTAATTAATTAGTTAATATACTATAATATACTAATTAATATTATATACATGACATAAAATTAATAACATGGTACATTAACTAATTAACCAAATAAATAGTTAAAACATAGCTAAATTAATAACCATCTATTGTTATTAACATGACATTAATTTCAATTAACATAATAAACTAACAACCTAAACTAACTTAGACTAAAACACAATCTTTAACTATCTAATCTATACTATTAATGCACTAACCATAATCATAAGTTTAATCATCCTAGACTACCTACAACCTAGCCTAGCTATCCAATCAAATCTTCCCTACTTTCCACTTACCATCACAAAGGACAAGGGACGGGGTGCAAATTTAGGAAGGGAAGGAAGTTTTTTAACAAACATATTTAATCCTCCCATAGACCTACGCCAAACCAGTGCATGGGAAAGTGGAAGACATGGGAAGGAAGTGGAAAGTGGGTCCCACTCATTTCCCATGTCATAGAGAAGTACTCAAACAAAGTTTGTGTTAAATGCTAAGCATGGGCAAGAGAAGCATGCGTAGGTTTTGAAGACAAGAAGGTTAATGCATTTAGAAAAAGGTTTTATGATGTGTCAGCACAAGGACACAACTTGACCAATGGGAAAGTTTGGAACTTTAAACAAGTCTAAGCTACTACCCAATCCTTCTAACATCCACCTATCCCAACTAGCTTTCCCAAGGTAAACCCAAGTGGAGGGTATGCAGGCCAATGGGGAAAGGAAGATATGATGCAGGTTTTGGGAGATGTGGTAAGTAAATTACAAAAAGTGCAGACTAGGTGGCCCAATCACAATCTAGCATCAATATTTCAAAGAAATTCAAGTCAATGCCACAATAAAGTTGCCTTCTACTTGCAGCTCCAAAGACCTGCGTTGGGTAAGAGATAGGTTTATTTTATGTTAAAAAAAAGTTTCAAAAGGTAGTATGTAGAAGGATACAATCTAGGCGTGGGTCCCATTGGATTGCATGGGATGAAGCAAGCTTTTATGGCTTGCTAAATAAATCTTATTTTAATTGGGGATGGCTATTTTCAGTATAGGTTAATATGGGAGTTATGTCTAAGTTATTGTTAATTTCAATTAACTTCATAATAGAATTTTAAGAGGGAATATTCTCTGTGGTATGGGAATAAAGTCATTCTCATACAAATTCCAGAGAGTATTCCTCTCTTAAAATTTTTCTGGGAATGCCATTTCTATTATATGGCTAAAACTTCATCAAATTGATCTCTTTATTTTGTTTACTAGACAAAGGAGAGGTATAAGGATGCATTTAGTAGTTCATTTTAAGCATTGCATAGAGAAGGTAATGAATAAAGTTTTAGATGTAAATGGTCTTATCATAAGTGTTTTATCTTATCAAATATTTCATGGCTAATTCATTTGGAAGAGAATAAGAGATGGCAAGGTTTCCTTCATCCAAGTATAGTCCTATTGAGTATGTGTTTGATCTACAATAAGATAGATTGCAATGAGCTTACAACTATAAATTCAAATATTAAGACATCTTTGGTTAACCATTTCAATTAAATTTTACTTGCTAATAACTGATTTCATTTCCTTTCTTGCCAACTAAGAATAACATTTTACAAGAAGCATAACTTCACTACCTCAAGAGGTAGAGTCACATAGATATGAAAGAAAGGAGTCATCATTTTCATAATAGTCATCTCTTCAAATACAATATCTATCCCTTATGATGGAGAAAAAATCACAATTACAACAAGATATTAAAAATTTGAGAGAGTACTCAATGAGAGCTCAAATAGAAATAGCAACTTCTCTTCATCACAAATCATTTACCACTTCACAATGGACCAAAGAATGGAAGTAACTTTACAAATTGCAACAAGAGGAGGATCTTCTTCAAGATCTACAATACAACAACATATGAAGTTTTAATACAAGCACATCCAAGAAAGGACTTCTTCAAGCTTCTTCTACATGGGGCCTTTTGGCTTCAATACCTGCAATAAAAGGGAGAGAACCATGGGTGCTCACCACCCAACCTAGGTCTCTTATGAGACCAGCCCCAAGCTTGGAGAACCAAGGCTAAATGGGTAAGCAACAAAACAACAAGATGCTCACAATTTTACACACATGCTATTACAAAAATTTACTCCTCCAAGGCTACACAAATGAGCTTTGCAAGCTCATTGAAAGAGGGTGAAGGTGGGCTTTTCCAAGGGGAGAATGCCATTGCTTTCACAAATTCCTCAACAAGAATATCTCATTGCCTCTTCAAGGCTACAAATCCATCTTCCATACACAACAATGTTTATCAATATCTTCATGATACCAAGATCTCAATGGCTTCATCGTGCCCATACACCATGAATTTTTTCCCTCTTCTCCAAGAGAAGAGACTCTCACCTCATGGAGAGCCCAACTAACCCCTTCACCCAAGGCCACTTCTTCCCCTTCCCAAAGGGGTGAGTAATGCCCTACTCCCATAAACATGAACTCCCTCATTCAAGAAAAATACAAGAAAAGACATGACTCCAACATCAAATTCCCATCCCATACAACACAATAACACAACAAGAAATAAACTTCAAGCACATGAGAGAGCAAGAATGAAAGCTAATCTATTGAGAAAATAAGAAAACCTCCATGGAAAAGAATGACCAACCTTCACAAGTGTGATGGCAAATGATAGTTGAGAAGAGCTAATCCACTTGTCCTCCTTTTTTCCAAAAGCCTAAAGTCTCTAAACTTAGAGAGTGGGTGAACACCCACTAATTCTATCAAGGGCCTCTAAAAAGGGCTCCAAAATTCTACCCACCCACCAAACATAAATGCAGACTTGACTCTATGGTCTACTTGGTTTTCCTTGTCTCCCCCATGATAAATGCATGATTGGATGGAAAGGTGAAGTTGGGTAAAGGTCAAGATCCATCCAATCTCGTAGCTAAGGGTGAATGGGTCATAAAATGGGTTGCCAAGGTCACTAGGGAATTTAGGACATGCTCAAAACCTCCCTAACCCATACCCCTAACATTAGGGTACTAAAATAATGCCAAAAAAGACCCCTATAACCTCTTATTGGCCTCTATAAGTGACTAGAATAAAATGAATTTAAAAGAGCGCACAACAAGTGTCAAATGAAACTCATGATAGTACATTACATACAAATGCTATGAATGACAACATGAAGCTAACTACTAAAGCACATGAAAATTCACATTTACATCAAGTTCACATTACAATGAGGCTTTGTAATCCCATATTGGATTAAGCCTTGGCTTACTTAGTTCACATGTGTTTAACCTTGGTTCTCCAATAAATTCCATGGTTCTCTTACCTGCACACTTTACATCGAGCATCAGTAGTTCCAGATGATAACATTACATGAAATATACATATTCAATTTCCTATTTAGTATCGTAACTCAATATGTGTAATTCAATTCAAATTACAATTTTCCATTCAATGATATTCAAACATCATAAATACATAAATCATCATGTGCAGTAATCAAATCTAAACATGAATAATTCACTTTACCAACCATGTATAATCAAAATCATGATGTACTCTAGATTCACATCCACACATACATAATATCATAATCACCATCAAAATATTGTATCTCGAGTCTCTATCAAAATAGTTCAACAAGTGTATCGATGTATCAAAATGCAGAAAAGAAAAGATGCTATGATAGGTCGGGGTGAGGCCTCACATAAAGAAACTCCTAACAGGGTTAAGGATCTTAGGATCATAATACACTAGTGCAGAATATTAGTGGGTGGCAATTCCCACCGGAGTTTTTACCTATTTGGGTTTTCCCATAACCATATTGGTGTTATGTGTTGATTTCATGTTTCATGTTTATGTAGATGTTCATTTTAGTACTTAAGCATTTAAGTTAATGTTAAGGATTAAGTGGAAAGATAAAATACAATGAATATTGATTCACCCCCACCCCCCCCAGTGTTCCCATTCCTAACAATTGGTATCAGAGCTCTAGTCCTCAACAAAGAAGTTTAACCACTTGACGAGATCACGGACAAAGAAGAAATGAAACATCTGAAAAGAAATCTTGAAGCTTCTCTTGAAGACCTGGACAAATCTCAAAGAGAAACTAAAGAACTAAGGGAAAAACTCAGTGATGCTCAATTAGTCATCAAAAGGCTAAGGAAGGATTTGAAAGAATGCTCTACCAGTGATCTAGGAATAATGGTCAAGAGGGTGAATGAAGAAAACACATCCTTAAAAGAACAACTTGAATAATTTGATGATAAGCAGACTAACAATCGGGAAGTCTATGATGAACGGGTCAAAGAGAACCTTCAATTGAATGAAGAATTGAGGCAAGCAAACATGGAAATCTTAGAGCTAAGAAACAACAAAGAAAGCTTGGAATCTGAATTAAAAGATGCTAAGAATCACATTGATACATTACACACCAGCTCTGATTTGATAGAATCTCAATTGTATGAAAGAAGAGCTAAAGGAGATACTAGCTGCATTGCATACAATGAAGCACAAAATTAGATTGACGACATGTGAGCAAGAATGAAAGCACCAGAAGGCACCTCAGATACTAAGGAGACTAGAAGTTAGACTAAGGATCATATTGAACCACCTAAGAATAAGTGCAAGCTAGTAGACCGAACTTGTTATGCATGTAACAAGCATGGACACATAGCAAGGAACTGTACAAAGGTAAGACCCTTCAATGGTTACTGTTATTCATGCAATAAATTTGGTCATTGAGCTATGAATTGCAAGATAAGTCAAAATAACAGGACTCATAATCAAAGAAATCAAAATTAGTCAAATGTAAGAAGTTTTTAGAATGTTACATGTCATATATGTAACTATAATAGTCACTCAGCTAAACAATGTAAGATGGTGACTCATGTCAATGCACTAAGGAATATAAGGCCTCCAGTCATTTTTCACTCTTGTAACAAGGCTAGACACATCTCAAAGTTTTGCAGATCAAGGACACAAGGTCAGGAAAGCCCTAATAAGCCTAAAAAATCAATTTTAGATCTCGAAGGAGAAGTCAATTTTGTCAAAGCTTCAGAGGATGTGAGCTTGATTTGGTCAGAAGCAAAGAAGGACAAGGTTGATGGGTATGAATTGGATGCATCCACAGTGGATGCACCCTCTACATCTGGATGAATGGCCCTCAGGGTCATAGGGGGAGCTAATTTATCTCTAGACCCCTACATGGCTGCTATACTCACTCTTAGAGTATGCACCTTTGGAGTTAAGCTTTTGAAGACTAAGGGAACCTTTGTGCAAGAGCGCACTAGGTGATTGTTTGTAGAATGAAAGATAGAAATTTCCAAGTGATAGCCTAGTTTACGTGACAAGCATTAATTGTAGAATTTATACTTTAAAGTACATAGAAGTTAGAAGATCTCTCATTGTATTTGAATTAAGAGTGATTAAAGAGAAAAAGAGCCTTAGTAGTTGATTGAGAATGATTGCAGTTTGATTCTTCAAGTAATTTGTTGTGCATTTGATCAGTTGCGAAAACCCTAGTTCATCGTGTTGATTCAGAATCTCTTGGAAAGCTTTGAAGAAGTGTTATACAAGTAACTCATGGCTACTCCTATAGTATTTGATATTGTAGAGAAGAAAAGATAAGTGTTTAAGAGGCATCCATTTAAATCTACACTAGATGACCTAGAAGGGGCATTCTCCTCCATGCCTATGGGTGTTATGCATGTCGAGGACATTAGGGAATACATCTACTATAAGAAAGAACCAGTAGGATTGGATAGATTAAGGGCGCACATGGAAACTATGTTAAAACTAGACAAAACCTTCATGGATGAGTATGCACGGTGGGATAATAACCCTATACTAGAGTATGCTATGGCATATGAGTTCTATGAGATGACTGGTGACCTAGTTCCTGAGATGATAGACCTCCCAAGGATAGGTGTCATCCTTCCACTGGGAAAAGATGTAATAAAGATTGTTGAATAGACTTGCAAATCAAGGAGTGATAGGCACAAAATGACCATAGAGCATATTGAGCAAGATGACATCAAATTGATGTCCATGATACTTGGATATAGGTTTCAACACACTAGTAGGGTAAACAGTGTGTCTGTAGCCACAATTCTTGTAGCCATAAGAATTGTAAATGAGAATGGAGAGTTCAACCTGTGTGAAATCTTGCACACACAACTAATTGACAACATCAAGGCAATCAAGCATGATAAGACCAAGATATTCAGATTTGGGTCTCTTATCATTTATATGTACTTCCATATTATTGGAAAGGTGTCAGATTTATACCTTGATAGGACAATTCCTACCATGCCACATATATCCTTCAAGGCATCTACTAAGAGCACTCTAAGAGACTACATGAATCTAGAATTGAAGACATTCAGAGCTAAGATGCAGATGAGGTATAGGATACTAGAGAAGATAGTTGATAAATAAAAGGATACTATTTATTTTATGGTTGAAACAGACACAACATGCATGGAGGCAGTTGAACCTAGAACAAAGTGGATTCATCCACTTGGATATGAAGTAGATGAACAAGTCTTGGAAGCATATGCTCAAGTATTTCTTTCAGCCCCTAAAGACCCTAATGAGCCAAGATGGGGAACCTATGAGGAGAAATCAAGAGAAATTGATGTAGTCTTGAACAGCGTAGCAACAAAAAGGAAGGTTGCTAAGGTTACCTTAGAAACCTTGAGAATACATGGAGTGTCTCAAGCAGACCTAGACAAAGAAAGGGAACAAAAGATTGCTTTGGAATTAGAGAGCGCAGATGCATCAAAGGAAAAATCAAATGATCATAAGCTAAAGAAAGTGAAGATTGAAAAAATTGATGAACAAAAGGGTAAAACTGATGTTACTCCTTCTGCACCCAAAGAAACCATTGACCTTACTGCTCCTCCTAAGTATAAGGCAATGTCAAATAGAAAGAAAGAGATCAGTATTGGTCATCCATCTTTGAGAGTAACAAGGAACATAAATAACTCACAAGAACCTCCTGAAGTAAGTTTCAAACCTAGTCTCAGTGTGCTAAGTACAAGAATAATTGATGAGGGAAGAATTGATCAAGTATGTTCCTTAGAAGAGAAATCTCTATTGTTAGATCTGGTGAAGACACATCTCAAAAGAAGACCTGATTAAGTTCAGTGTCTTAACTATGGAGAAGGCCAAGGAGAAACAAGTGATGAGGAATCCTCTCCTTGTAGAGTTAGTGAACATTCTAAACAATTTGTTACCTGCAAACAAGAAAGTGTCCAAGATACACTCTGTTGATGATGTAAGTGTAGTCATTTCACAATTCAAAAGTAATTTCTCTAGCCTAGAATAATTTGCATCCTTAGTTGCAGAGGAGAAGTACTTGAAGAAGAGATTAAGCGAATTGGTTAGCAACTATACACTTGACATGAGCTCACTAAAGTTTGGTCAAGCATCTTTGAAGGAGTTTGCAGCAAAGGGCAGAAAGATCATTGCTGACTATATGGACCAGGCCAAACTGACTGGTGGTCTATACAAAAAAGTACAAGAGGTAGAAGTCATGATAGAAAACATAAATAAATTAGTGGAAGATCCCTTTGTTGATGTGAGCATGTGCAATAATGTCTACCAAGGACAGTTAGACAAGATTGAGAAGGCAAAAAAGGAGATGATCAAGATAATGGCTAGACAGACTCAGCTAAGGAATGCTCTTGTGCCCTCATTAGACATACTAAATCAGAATATCAAGGAGATTGATGCCACAATGGTGACATATGATCAAGGTCCTAGCACTGATCTAAAGAAGATAGAGAAGCTACAGTATGCTTTCTGCACTCATCTACAGATTGTAAATTCACTGATCACATTTTGGAAGAAGGAGATCCAAAATTTGCAGATCCAGATGTTCTATCATAGTAAGTTTTTGTAGATTCATTTTTGACACACCTTTGTCATTAATGTCAAAGGGGGAGTATGTGTAGAATATGGATTATAGATATGTATAAGGAGATATAAGATAGAAAGATATGTATAGGGAGATATAATACAAAAGTTTTTTGTATTAAGGAGAGTTAGCAACTTGGCCATAATCCATTGTTGCCATCAATGAAAAAGAGGGAGATTGTTGGAAAGTTCACTATACTAATATATATGAATTAATATAGTGTTTTCATTATGGAAAAAAAGTCATATAGTATTTTGGAGTCAGCGCACTTGATGGGAAGATCATAAATCAGCTAAGTGTTGAAGATTGGATAGTGTATAGAGTTCCTGAAGCTTAGAGCATCAGTGCACGTGTGTATGACCAAGTTATGGTATGCACCCTAGAAGATAATTTGGTTAGACTATATTCATGATTAGTCTATGAGAGCATGCTCAGATATGAAATTATGAGAAAGATACAGACAGTTGAAGTTACACAGCCAGTGTGTGCCAGAGAAGAACAGAGTAAGCAACCGACTGTTAGCATTTTGAGTTGTGGTTATATTCTAATTATGTAAAAGTTATGCATCTATTTTAATTAGGTTTCTGACATGTAAATATGTTTGTTTTTAAACATGCTTGAGCCAATTTAATTGGAAGCGTTGTATGTAATAGGTGTAAGGGCCGACCTAGTTGTTTGTTTTGTATGCACATATAAATATGAGATGCACCCATTGTAATTAGCATGGAAGTTGATATAGAGTTGTGATAAGCAGAGAAGAAGTGTGTGAAGATACTATAAGATGTATTAGAGCTTTTCAAGAAGTCAAAGCATCAACACATCAAAGGAACTGATTAGACAAATAGTGTCACAAGGATAGTTCATCTAGTAGATATAGTGTGTATTTGAGATCAAAAGGTTGTAGCCTTCACCACTTGAGCAGTGAGCTCTAGGACAGTGCATCCACACCCCTAACATGGTTTATTGTAAAAGAATCCTAACAGGGTCTGATCCTTGACAAGGTCTACTATACTAAACATATTGTCAAGCAACTCCTAACAGGATTAAGGATCTTCTAATAAGGATCATAATACACTAGTCACTAGTAAATTTTACCCTATTTTTCGATGAGGATTAGTTAAATTTTTGATACCCATTGGTCGAATAAATGACCAAAACTATTGTCAAACTTTTCTTCATCAATTATACGACAGGAAAAACCATCGTCAAAATTTTGACCTCCTTAGTGGTTGAATTACCGACCGAATTACCTGGAAGAATTGTAGATCAAATATTTTATCTGTGTGACCAATGTTCGTCAAAATTTTGACCAATCAGGGTTCATAATGTTGTTGGAATTGATGTCGAACACATAGCATTCTTGTCGAAATAACTATTATTAAAATGTCAAAAAAGTGACCAATAATAATTTTTGGTTAATATATATATATATATATATATATATATATATACATATATATATATATATATATACATATATATATATATATATATACATATATATATATATATATATATATATATATATATATATATATATATGTATATATATATATATATATATATATATATATATATATATATTAGTGATGGGTTTCTAACCAATTTCTCTGTAATAACAACATATACTAAAGTTGCATTGTCATTGGTTCCCAAGTATTTATCTCTTTGACATTTGTTTCTCCATCTTTATACATTATATTACCATGAATATCTATTCTTCATTCAATAGTCATTTGATTATTAACTTAATGTATGGCTACATCTAATATATTAACCTAGCGGGGTGCTTGTATCTACCTTCCCTATCCATACTTCATTCCTTAAGACTTAGTAACCATACATGAGAGAAGAAACATAATAGGTCTACCTAAAGCTATCTCACACTAAGCTCAAGAGAAAAAATTTGGGGTTCTTACCTAGTGGGGTGCTCATGTCTACATTCCCTATCGAAGCTTCATTTCATAAGTCTCAGTAACCATTATTATGAAATTGGTGAGATGGTCATAATGGCCACTCCATTTGTGTTTGATGTTACTGAAAGGAAGAGATACATTTTCAAGAAGCATCCCTTTAAGTCAGTCTTAGATGACCTAGAAGGGGAATTTTCTAGAACTCTGATGGGACTTATGTACGTAGAGGACATATGTGCATACATATACTGCAAGAAGGAACCTGTAGGATTGGACAGGATTAGGTCGCAGCTTGAAACAATAATGAAACCAGACATGACATTCATGGATGAGTTTGCACACCTTACAAATCACCCAATTATTGAGTATGTGACTGCATATGAGTTCTATGAATCTGAAAGGATTAAGATTCTATTGAGCATAATACATGATGACCTATTTTGGATAGGAGAAGTCCCTATTAGAATAACTACTGATCTCATTTGTGAGAAGATCGAACTTCCTAAGATCAGCACCATTCTTCCTACTAGTAAGGATGTCAGGAAACAAGTGGAGCAAGCTTGTAAGTCCTGTAGTGATAAGCATGGCATGACAATTGAGCCGATAGAGGAGAAGGACATAAAGCTAATCTCTATGATACTTGGTTATAAGTTCCAAAATACAAACAGAGTGAATAGTGTGTTTGTAGCCACTATTTTGGCAGCTATCATAATTGTAAAGGAAAATGGAGAGTTCAACCTATGTGATATCTTGCATGCACAATTGATGGATAACATAAGGTCTATTAAGCATGATAAGAGAAAAGTGTTAAGATTTGGGTCACTAATCATTTACATGTACTTCCATATTGTTGGTAAAGTATCAATTCTTTATCTTGATAGGAGTCTACCCCAAATGCCACAAATTTCATTCAAGGCATCATCTGAGAGCACCTTAAAAGATTTTATGGACTTAGAAATAAAAACATTCAGAATCAAAATGGAGAGAAGGTATAGGATACCTAAGAGTATAGTGGAGAGGTATAATGATAGTATATGTTTCATGGTGGAAACTGATATCACATGCATGGAAGTAGTGGAACCTAGGACTAAGTGGATTCATCCATTTGGTTATGAAGTTGAGGAACATATTTTGGAAGCTTATGCACAAGTCCTCTTGTTAGTGCCTAAGGATCCCAATGAACCAAGGTGGGGTACTTATGAGGAGAAGACAAGACAAGAAGATTCAGTCTTGTACAGTGCAGCAACAAAAAGGAAAGCATCTAAAATCACATCAAACATACTGAAAATCCATGGTGTCACACAAGAAGACTTGGATAAGGAAAGGAAGCCAAGATTGCAATGCAACTTGAGAGCGCACCCTCTTGTGATATCAAAATATAGAAGACTAATGATCCTAAGGAGAAGAAGAAAAGGATAGAAGAAATCACTCCTGCACCCACAGATACTATTGATCTAGAGTCCAGTCCACCTCCTGAGCCTAGCAAGATGCCTAAGAGGAAGAAGCAGACCGACACAAGCCAACCACCCTCTAGGAAAACAAGAAGCCAAGGTAGAAACACTCAAGAATCTCCTAAGGTATGATTCAAACCAAATATTGAAGTGTTGAGAACTAGAAAAGTTGATGAAGGAAGAATTGATCAAATAGAAAAATTCTATGATAAATATAGTGAGATAGATAAATCAAAGATCCATGGTATGATAATCAAACACATGATTAGGTTCAAGAAAATAGTTCTAGAACTTAAGACAGTTATACCAGATAATGTATGGAACATTTTAGACTTTTTGAAGAGACAAGCTATAGAAGAAGATCTCAGGATAAGAGAAAAGATATTCGATGAAAGCCTCCTAGACTACTCATTTGAAGAGAAATCATTGTTGGGTAAGTGCACAAAGATGGGGGACCAAAAAGATGCCAGTTTTCTTTTTGGCCCCCCCATCACGCATAGTGTGCATGCACTAAAGGGTGTGCACCCTATAGGGCACACACCCTATAGCTTGGGTAATCCAAAATAAAGCACGTGCACCCTATAGGTTGCACGTGCTTTGGAAAACACTTTTTTAGTGTTTTAAAAAGGGTGTACGCCCTATAGGATGCACACCCTTTGAAAAAACCCTCTTAAAGTTTCCTGCGTGGGTTTGAAAGCTCATTTTGCTTTCTCAAACCCACATTTTCAGCTAAGAAGGGATTCTAAAGTGCACACACACTATTATTTTGGCTTGTGAACTGATTGTTTTCATTCATCCATCCATCAAATGGCTCCACGGTGTTGTCAAGTTTGATTCAAAAGAAGAGGTAAGTTTGTTTACAGCCCATGCCTCTTATTTGTTTTAAAATTTTAGTTTTGTTGCAATTTGTTATGTTTAAATTTGTTGTGTACTGAAGATTTTAAAATGTAGTTTTTTTAATTGCCAGGAAGATATAATCTCCCTCAACCAAACTCTCTGCCAAACCCTCCACCAAACCCTCCGTCTCCTCATGAAGAACCAAATAAAGAACTGAATGAAGAAATAAATGAAGAAAATGAAGCTCAATTTCCTCCACCAATCGAGAAACCTCCACCTAGAACACAACAAAATTTGATGAACCAAATTGAAAGAGGGCAAAAAGAATTAGAATCTTTAATTAATAGGTTAAAAGATTCTAGTGGTACAAATCTCAGAAGGGAAAGACTTGCAAAATCATTGGAAGCAATCTTGACCCACGTAAGCGTGGTTAGTGGGAAAATTAATTTATGGCAGGATAACAAAGAAGAACAAAAATAATATTATGCAAATAAATTATCTTATGCAAGCACAAAAAAGAAAAAAATCACAAAAGATGAAATTTGCTAGCTATTTAAAAAACCAAGGGACACAGATACTCTTAGAACTACAAAAAAGAGGTTCCCAATTCATTGGTGTGTAAATGAAGACATTAAAAAAAATTTTTGGGAGAGGTGGTGGATGGTCTCTGATTTGCCTCCTTGTAACAATCATGAGGTTCCTATATATTTCTTGAGGAAACTTTATTGTGAGTTTGTACTCAAGGAGGTGCCAAATTATTTTGACATTTTGGATTCTCAAGGTAGAGGAGAGGGGTCATCATTTGATCGAGAGGGGGCACATCGTGACCCTAATTCACCTAGGGCTACTATTGGCAAGCCATAGGTGGATCATGTTAGTATTCCTTTCGTTGTGAAGGAACATGTAGAGGAAGACACACTAGGCACGATTAGTGCTCTGACATAAACTCTCATTTAGTGTGCCACTCCTTTAGTTGAGGGTGACTATGGTCAATCCTTGAGGGGGCATATTTATCGGTCATGTGGATGCTTGTGCACATTTAGTACTAGTGAGAGAGAGGAAGAGGATTCTGGAATGATGACTGATAGCTTTCTACATATGACATTTGGCATTGACACACAAGTAAATATTTCCAAGTTCATTATATTGCTTTGATCATATTTCATTTATAAAAGAATAACTATTTAATTTAGTATCTATTGTTTATGATGAAAATTCAAGGCAATGAAAGTGGCAATGATCCTGATGTCCTCTTTTACACATCATTTTCAATTCCACAAGTATGTATCAAATAAAACATTTTAATTAACATATTTGGTTATTATGTAATTATATGAATAATTGTATAACTTATTGTGCATGTGCATTAGATGTGCATTGGTGGACCATCGACGTTCACAATAGACAGCGAAGGGCATCGTGCAACTTTCCTTGAGGTATCTTTATTTGCATATTCATTTTATTTACTTTATTATATTTAATTAATGAATGAATGACTAAATTACTAGACAAATTATGATCAAAATCCAGAGGCACGATGATTACATTCTTTCACCTAGGTTTGTGAGGGCACCATTGAGTCCACAAGTATATATGTAATAATGCATTATAATTAACATGTCAGTAGTACATTCTTATATGAATGGTTATCCTATAATTTTCCATGTACATGTGCACTAGTTGAATTTTGGAGCTTCGACTTCGACACGACACACCGGGGGATGTGTTGGAACCTTCACGGAGGTATCATTTACTCATTAGTAGGGTTGTAAAAACTATATGTAATCTTGATAACTGCATAATAATTTTTTTGTTTCATTTTCAGCTTTTGACATTAGAGACTCCTCCTTCTATCCATGATAATTTGGATCATGGAGTAGTTGCAGCAATAGCTAGTTCTGAAGCAATAATTGAGGTATGAAAGAGATCACTTAACTTTAATTGTTATTTTAAAAGTTTGTATTGAATTTTATAATGATATTCATGTATGTATTTTAATTATTATTTTGATCATTGTTGTAGGGACTTATTACTCTAGATCGCCAGCATCCACCTTCAGTGGATGAACATAGTGACTATTTGCTAGCGGTAAGCGAATATTCAATTTTATGTCATTGTATAATTCAATTTTGATGTATATTAGTTATCTCTATCTAAATTTTTGTTTTATCAGGTTGAGCTATAGAAGAGTCTAGACAGGAGGACGAGTGAGTCCACTCGGAAGACTACAGCATCCACTGCATCTCCATCGACGTGATGATTGAAGACAGCTCGGGACTTTTTTCTTCCCCTAGTGAGAAAGGACTAGATTAGGGATATGGATTGCATGCCTATATGGCATTAGTGGACATATTTTTTGTATATTGTATAAGTGATACGTTGTACATCCATTTGGCTTTGAGGAAGCCAATTTTACTATATTGAATATATTCAATGTATGACATTATTGGACATATATATTTGGCTTCATGCCCTATGAATATTTTTTTTTTATGTTTTAGGTATGAAATTCTTGTGTTTGGTGTATTGATGTATACTAATTTATGCTAATGTGGATGTCTTACGCTTTGTAAATTTCTCATGCCTTATAGTTATGCTTGTATGTTTATCGATGTATGTTTAACTTGCTGACTGTGCTACAAATGCCAATCATTGTCCTCAATAATAGTCAATTCCTTGATTGTAATAATAAAAAAAGTAATGAAATGAATGCAAAATTGTATAAATATAATGTAAGACAATATTTCTACGTCACAACCTATCCAAGATCACATGGAATCAAACATTTATATTCATTGGTGTGTTCCTTGTTCCACGGGACAGTCACAATATAAAGAGATGACCTCGAACAGGTGAGGCAACATATGACAAGGTTGTCATCTATTGAACCCAATACCAGACCTATTTTGATCTGTGGGTACCCTAATTTTTGCAAGAGTTCTTTTATTAATAAGATTACTATGGCAGATGTGGATGTGCAACCTTATGCTTTTACAAACTAACTTCTAATTGTCCTCTAACTGACTGATTGTTAATGACAAACACTAGAATACATATTTGCCCTCATCCTACTGCTCGCCCCGAAGTTGTTGGCATCATTCGAATGACTGTGTGTGCCAAAAAAGATTGTCAGTAGAGCTTATCTACCCATTCAAAGTTGTTGGAACAAATGGTTCGATGCTACGACTGATAGTTAGAAAGATACGCAATGTTGGCCATTTGAAATGAGGAACACTGTAAGTTCTGACATCGACTGAGACTATGTTGCTGATTTTAAATGAAGTTGAATCTCTAAAAACTAAGACATAATTTTTTAGGCCCCAACAACATGGTCCTGTAGCACCTGATGGATCGATTCTACCTCACACGAGCTTTGAGATATGACCTTGCAAAGATCATCAATTTCATGTTGAAGGGACCTTGAGGGACATTTCGGCACAAAGTCATCAGCGGGGATCAAACAAATATGCATGGAAAATGAGATTTCCCATAGCATTTACCTAACCATTCAGAGCTATCGAAATAGACAGTTTGATGCTATGACCAATGGTTGGAAAGATATGCAACATTGGTCATTTTCCACTTAGGAACACTGTGAGTTTTGACATCGACTGAGAATACATTTTCAAAAATAAATGAACTTGACTTTCTAAAAATTGAGACAAGCTATTGTAGGCCTCGGCAACATGGTCCCATAGCACCTGATGGATCCATGATACCTTGCACGAGCTCTGAGATATGACCCCACAAAGATTGCTAATTTCATGCATTTGGGACCTTGAGGGACACTTCGGCCTGGAGTCATTGATGGGGATTGAACGACTGTGTGTGCTAAATGAGGTTGCCACTAGTGTTTACCTAACTATTCAGAGATGTTGGACCAGATGGTTTGTTGCTATGACTAATGGTTGGAAGGATACGCAACGTTGGCTGTTTGAACTAAGGAACACTTTGAGTTCTGACATCGATCGAGAATGTGTTGCCAATTTTAAACGAACTTGAATCTCTAAAAAATGAGACAAGCTTTTGTAGGCCCTGACAACACGGTCCCGTAGCGACTCATAGATCAATTCTACGTTGCATGAGCTCTGAGATATGACCCTGCAAATATCACCCATTTCATGTTGTTGGGACCTTGAGGGACACTTCAGCACAAAGTCATTGGTGGGGATCCAATGACTGTGCATGGTGAACGAGGTTTCCACTATCGTTTGCCTAGCCATTCAGAGCTATTGGAACAGATGGTTCAATGCTACGACCTATGGTTTGAAAGATACACAATGGTGGCCATTTGAACTGAGGAACACTTTGAGTTCTGACAACAACCGAGAATGTGTTGCCAATTTTTAACAAAGTTGAATCTCTAAAAACTAAGATAGGCTTTTGTAGGCCTTGACAACATGGTCCTGTGGCACCTAATAGATCGATTCTACCTCACATGAGCTCTGAGATATGACTCCACAAAGATCACTGAATTCATGCTAAAGGGACCTTGAGGGACACTTTGGCATGAAGTCATCGATGGGGATCGAATGACTATGCATGGTGAAAAAGGTTGCCACTAGCATTTACCTAGCCATTCAAAGCTATTGGAATAGATGGTTTGCTGCTATGACTGATAGTTGGAAAGATATGCAATGTTGGTCATTTGAATTGAGGAACACTTTGAGTTCTGACATCGACTAAGAATGTGTTGCCAAATTTAAACAAAGTTGAATCTTTGAAAATTGAGACATGATTTTGTGGGCCCCGACAACATGGTCCCGTGGCATCTGATAGATTAATTCTACTTTGCATGAGATCTGATATATGACCCCGCAAAGATCATCAAATTCATGTTGAAGAGACCTTGAGGGACACTTCGACATGGAGTCATTGGCAAGGATTGAATGACTGTGTGTATCGAATGAGGTTGCCACTAGCATTTACCTAGCCATTTAGAGCTTTTGGAATAGATGGTTCGATGCTATGATTGATAGTTGGAAAGATACGCAACGTTGGTCGTTTGAACTAAGGAACACTTTGAGTTTTGGCATCAACCGAGAATGTGTTGTTGATCTTAAACGAACTTGAATCTCTAAAAAATGAGATAGGATTTTGTAGGCCCTGAAAATATGGTCTTGTAGCACTTGATAGATCAATTCTACCTTGCACGAGCTCCAAGATGTAACCCCACAAAGATCACCACTTTCATGTTGAAGGAACCTTGATGGACATTTCGGCACAAAGTCATCAGCGGGGATCTAACAACTGTGCATGTCGAACAAGGTGGCCACTAGTGTTTACCTAGCCATTCAGAGATTTTGGAATAGATGTTTTGATGCTACGATGGATGGTTGGAAAGCTACACAACATTGGTCATTTGAACTAAGGAACACTTTGAGTTCTAGCATCGACCGAGAATGTGTTGCCGATTTTAAATGAAGTTGAATCTCTCAAAACTGAGATAGGCTTTTGTAGGCCCTGACAACATGGTTCTATAGCACCTAAAAAATCAATTCTACCTCACATGAGCTCTGAGATATGAGCCCCCAAAGATAATCAATTTCATGTTGAAGGGACCTTGAGGGACAATTCGACATAGAGTCATCGGTGGGGATCAAATGATTGTGTGTGCCGAATGAGTTGGCCACTAGCATTTACCTAGCCATTCAGAGCTGTTGGACTAGATGGTTTGATGCTACGAATGATGGTTGGAAAGATACGCAATGTTGGCCATTTGAACTGAGGAACACTTTGAGTTCTGGCATCGACCGAGAATGTGTTGTCGATTTTAAATGAAGTTGAATCTCTCAAAATTGAGATAGTCTTTTGTAGGCCCCAACAACATGGTCCTGTAGCACTTGATAGATTGATTCTACCTTACATGAGCTTTGAGATATGACCCCACAAAGATCACTAATTTCATGTTGAAGGGACCTTGAGGGACACTTCGACACAGAGTCAACAACGGGGATCGAGTGACTGTGTGTGCTGAATGAGGCTACCACTAGCATTTACCTGGCCATTTAGAGCTATTGGAACAAATAGTTTGATGCTAGGACCGATGGTTGGAAAGATACGCAACATTGGCCGTTTGAACTGAGGAACACTTTGAGTTCTGGCATCGACCAAGAATGTGTTGCTGATTTTAAATAAAGTTGAATCTCTAAAAACTGAGACAGGCTTTTGTAGGCCCTAACAACACAGTTCCTCACCACCTAATGGATCGATTCTAACTTACATGAGCTCTGAGATATGACCACACAAAGATCATTAATTTCATGCTGAAGTGACCTTGAGGGACACTTCAACATGAAGTCATCGGTGGGGAATGAACGACTGTGCATACCGAAAGAGGTGGCCACTAGTGTTTACTAGGCCATTTAGAGCTGTTGGAATAGATGGTTTGATGCTATGACCGATGGTTGGAAAGATACACAATGTTGGTTGTTTGAATTGAGGAACACTTTGAGTGTTGGCATCGACCGAGAATGTGTTGCCAATTTTAAATGAAGTTGAATCTCTCAAAACCAAGACAGGATTTTTTAGGCCCCGACAACACAATCCTATATCACCTAAAAAATCAACTCTACCTCACACAAACTCTGAGATATGACCCTAGAAAGATCATTGATTTCATGCTGAAGGGACCTTGAGGGACATTTCAGCATGGAGTCATCGACGGGGATTGAATGGCTATGCATGTCGAATGAGGTTGCCACTAGCATTTACCCAGCCATTCAGAGCTATTGGAATAAATAGATCAATGCTATGACCAATGGTTGGAAAGATACATAACGTTGGTTGTTTGAACTGAGGAACACTGTGAGTTTTGACATCAATCAAAATAGGCTTTTGTAGGCCCCGATAACACGGTCCTATAGCAACTGATGGATCCTTCTACCTCACATGAGCTCTGAGATACAACCCCACAAAGATCATTGATTTCATGCTTAAGGGATCTTGAGGGATATTTCAACACGGAGTCATCATGTTAGTCCATTTTCCTGTCAATGCAAAATCTTGTGAAAATGGCCTTTTCCCTGCAAATTTTGAAGTTATCCCACCTTGTTGCACAGTTTCATCTTGCATTGAAAATCCATAGTGTTTCATGGTGTGTGCCCTTAGCCCTTGGTAGTTTATTGTGTCACCTTGCTCTAGTCCAAAACACACGTGCTGAATTGTAAAATCTAGAGAGTTATTCAAGTTCTAATGTCTGCAGGATACAAATTTTAGAATCTTCCATAGTGTCGAAAACCCACAGTGTTTTTGAAAATCCATGATGTTTTCAGTTTGTGTGAAAACCCTCATTTTTTTCAACCATGTGCCTTCCATCTTTCGTGCGCTTATCTTTTGGCATCAGAAACCTTGTGTGTTTTTGATCTTTTCCATCGAAAACCCTGTGTGTTTTCGACGTCATAGTTTCCTATTTGCTGGTGTTCCCTAACTGCACAAGTGTGATGGATGGTGGGCCTGGGTCTTCAAAGGTTTTAAAATGATTGGTTGTCACATGATCGCATGTCAAATTTTTTTGATATGCGACCATGCGACCGGTTACTTCTTGCCTGTGGGGCTGGTTGGTCGAAAGGGTGTGGTCCTATTGGCAGTCATGTGGCGGCCTTTGGTTGGCTATCGTATGATCACATAGCCCAATTTTTGGCTATATGATCATGTGACTAGTTGACACATGTCTGTGGTGGTGAGGTGGTAGTTTATCGGTGGGACCCGGTTCTTCATGCTTCCAACACGGTTAAGGTTCGGACAAGATCAGTGTTTGTCGTATGTTCACATGGTAAAGATGCATGATGTTTAACCTTTACACTTTTGCTACAGGCCATTGGATTTTCCCGTAAGGGCTGTCAGTGCATCCATTGTCAGGGTGGAATGAGTTGGCATCTTCTGATTGGTTGGTGGAATGACATGTTGGATGGCATCGGTGGGTCCGCAATTTTTTGAGGGAGTTAAAGTGTGGATAGATCTGGTGGTTGTCATTATACTACTGAGTGGAGATGCTCATTTTTTAACATCACAGTATAGCAACAGCTGTCATTTCTATTTTATGTGGAGACTACCCGGTGGACCTATTTGTTAGAGGTGGTTATGTGGCAGCCTATGGTTGGCTGTCGCATGATCGCATGTCAGAGTTTTCTGACATGTGATCATGCGACTGGTTGACATGTGTCCCTAGGGCTCGGTGGTAGGTGGTAATGTGGCATCCGCGATAGTGAGGTGGCAAATTTATATTGGGTGCCACATGGTGTTATGGTGGTGGTCATGTCTGGAAGAAAGGGGGTGTGGGGCCAGTGCTCTTGGTGACATGGGCACTTTTCATTAGTCAGCGTGGTGGTGGCAGTGATGAGCTGGTGGTTAGTCGCATGTTCGCATAGCCTTTTTCAAGGCTATGCAATCATGTAACTGACACTTTGTGTTAGTAGCGGCGGGTGGTTATGTGGCAAGGTAAAGGTTTGCGGGTTGTCACATGTTTGCATAGCCCATCTCCTAGCTATGCGATCATGTGACAACTGTTATGATGGAATTGTTGCAGAGTTAAGGTCGGTTCACGGTGCCGTGCTACTAACATGCTTGGTCTTCATTCACTGAGGGATTTATGAGGTGGTGGTTGACTTGTCTGGCGGTCCCGCGGTAGTTTTAAAGATTATATTGGGCCACCCAATTTGTTGGGAAACAAAGTGCATCTATGGTCGTGTCTTAATGCTCTCTGTCATAATCATTGAAATTGATTTTTGAATTTCCTGAGAAGTTCCAGTGACAGAAGGACTGGTTTTTATTACTTCTTCATCCAGATTTGATTTGGTTGGTGGTGCCAGTGGTTGCAGAATGGTCCAGTGAGTTGGGTGATTTCTTGCAGATGTTTTGTCATGTGGGGGAGGACAATTTTTATTGGCTCGAGGTGTTTTGATGGTCTGATCAGTATGGTTTTCATGGTAAATTTATGATCTTCCTGTCCTTCTCAGAGATTCTTCTCAAGTGCGAAGATCATCCTTGGTCTGACAGGTTGGTGTTGGTTTTCCCTCTAGTGGTTTTTTGAAATTTTGTTGTGGCTAGCCGTTGTAACCCTAGCCCTAGCTGTCCATAGCTTGTAGCAACCTATTTTGGGTTTCCAAGGTAGCTAGTGTTATAAGTTGTAGCTTTTTTGACTTAGAGAGGGTTCTGAATTTTGTCAGTTCCAGTGGTTCTAATTTCTGGTTCCATGAGCAATTTCTTCATGTAAACATTTTCATGCTGGTTGTATCAACATTAGGGAAAAACCTCATGTATCTTTTGCATATTGTCTATGGTGTTTTCTGAATCAACTTGTAATACAGGGATTTGAATCCACATACTTAATATAGTTTCTCATTCTTGGATCTCTCCTTTAGTTGTTCTTGATGAATTCTGAGTTTTCTGGCTCACTGCATTTGGTTGCTTATGTATATGTTTCATCTCTTAGCCTTGATTTAGAATCAAGTTAAAAGTCTCTAAGTGAAGCATAGATTTATTTGGTTCAATCAGTAAGAATACTTGTAAGTAGTGTAAGAGATGTTTAACTATGTTTATGGCTTGGATTCTCAGATGAATCTAGTAGTTGTCCTTGTGTTCCATGTTCACTTCAGGTATGATGCCCAATGGATAAGGCATTGATCTTAAGGTAGTATCCCTGTGCTGATGCAAAGTGTTGCATGGTTGTCTACATCCTGCAAGAAACCCAATTATATTTAATATCTCCAATCCTGCAATCCCTCATAGTCTTGAGGTCACAAGGCCATTTTATACCTAATAGCAATTTAGATTCAACGAATGTCTGGTTAACATTTAGTAGTCTCTTGCTATCATCTGCTTTGTTTAATCCAGTCCAAATTCCTAAAATGCCACAAGTTACTAGATTAGGTGCACCTGCCATGGTTTTGTAGAGCCAAAAGTGAAGAGGGTAGTCTTGTCCCTATAGCTGGTCCAGTTACCTTGCCGAGGTTTCACACTTGGATTTAACCAGTCCTAACATTAGTCTCAAGGCATATTGGCATCCCTAAGTGGCATAAGAGTTTTCAAACACCAACACGTCGGTAGGGATCGAATGACTCTGCATGCCGAATGAGGTGCCACTAGCATTTACCTAGCCATTTAGAGTTGTTAAAATAGATAGATCAATGCTATGATCGACAGTCTGAAAGATATGCAATGTTGGCCATTTGAATTGAGGAACACTGTGAGTTTTGACATCAACTGAGAATGTGTTTCCAATTTTAAATGAACTTGAATCTCTGAAAATTGAGACAGGCTTTTGTAGGCCCCAGCAACTCGGTCCCATAGCAACTAACCAATCCATGCTACCTTGCATGAGATCTGAAACATGACCCCACAAAGATCAATGATTTCATGCTTAAGGGACCTTGAGGGACACTTCAGCATGGAGTCATCAGCGGTGATCGAATGACTGTGCATGGAAAACAAGGTTGCCACTAGCATTTACCCGGCCATTCAGAGCTATTGGAATAGATGGATTGATGCTATGATCGACAGTTGGAAAGATATGCAATGTTGGAAAGATAGGAGAAAAAATTCTCATTTGAGAACAAAATTTTAGGATCTATAATAAACTCAATCCTTGTCATTATAATCATATTTGGACAATATCACTAATTAAGCTCCTCATTCTTTTACAAGTCATTCATATAATAGAATATACATATATATATATATATATATATATATATATATATATATATATATATATATATATATATATATATATATATATATATATATATATATATATATATATATATATATATATATATTCAATTGAGAGAATCAAAATGAGGATGACCAATTCATTACAATATTAATCAGTAAGAAGCAAGACAAACTTAAATAATATCATAGCAAGCATTAGAAATCCAAATTCTAATTAGGAGTTTTAAGCAAAGTGAGTAAGGTCCTGGATGGGGACATTACAGATCCATGCAAGAACCTTTTCTTTGATATTGCTCACTAACCCTTTACAAAAGAAAATGTTTACAAAAACTGGCATGTACTTGCATGAGGACATTATATATTAGAGAAATCCTGCACAGAGGCAGCTGGCAAGCCACTCATAAAGTAGTAACTGATAGCAAGTGCGATAATGTAGATGCTTTAATAAACCACTATCTTCTTTAATCAAGCAACATTTGGTTCATCTGCTTGATTGGGGCATGTTTGGGAATAGACAGTGTCCATTTAAACTCAAGTCTCTGGAAGTAGTTATATTTGTCAGTGGAGGAGATAGACCCATTGGATCGACAATAACTTCATGGTCACTAGAATTTCCATTTCTCTTCAATTGGGATACTCTTTCCAAAATTCCATCTACCCTTTTACCAATTTGGGAAATTAATGGGTCTATTTGTGGACCTCCAAGGAGTTGGTTACCTAAACGAGAACCTTGAGATGAATCGGGAACTTCTCTATGAAAGAGATCAGTACCTTGAGAATCTCTCCATTTGTCAACTAAATTAAAACCTTGGACCATAGATGGCTGCCCTTTGTTGTAAAATGAGGAGTGAGACTGCCTTGCCAAAGGTGGCAATGAACTTACATTTCAGCGATAATGCCCAACATGAGTAACCTAGTTTCCCAAGTTTCCATTTCAACTTGTCAGCTGAATTAAAACCTTGGACCATAGATGGCTTCCCTTTGTTGTAAAATGAGGAGTGAGACTACCTTGCCAAAGGTGGCAATGAACTTACATTTCAAGGATAATGCCCAACATGAGTAACCTGGTTCATCTGCTCAACTGGGGCATGTTTGGGAATAGACAGTCTCCATTTAAACTCAAGTCTCTAGAAGTAGTTATATTTGTCAGTGGAGGAGATACACCCATTGGATCTGCAATAACTTCATGGTGGAATTTCCATTTCTCTTCAATTGGGATACTCTTTCCAAAATTGCATCTACCCTTTTACCAATTTGGGAAATTAATAGGTCTATTTGTCGACCTCTAGGAGTTGGTCACCTAAATGAGAACCTTGAGATGAATTAGAAACTTCTCTATGAAAGAGATCAGTACCTTGAGAAGCTCTCCACTTGTCAGCTGAATTAAAACCTTGGACCATACATGGCTGCCCTTTGTTGTAAAATGAGGAGTGAGGCTTCCTTGCCAAAGGTGGCAATGAACTTACATTTCAAGGATAATGCCCAACATGAGTAACCTGGTTTCCCAAGTCCCATAAATGCAAGGCCATTGACGAATATGCATTTCTAATAGAAATATTTGTGGTGCTCGAATGAAGTGCATAACCAAATTCTTTGCCTGCTGATGAACCAATTTGAGGCTTGATTTCATTTTCTTCTTGATCATTGCAATATTTTCTCCTCAACTAAACATTTTGTAATCAGTTGATATACAATCACAGTTTTCTCTTGGCCAATCTTGTGGGATCATGATTGCGCCTGTAGATCTACAAAATGGTTGAAATCTGGATTTGGTGGAAGAGTAGTATTAGCAAGAAGTCATTCACTAACATCTCATCTTTATAACAACTAAATTTGGATTCACTAGAAGCATTAGTTCTATAAAAAAATAAAATAGTAAAACATACCATATATAATGATTGTGTTGACACTGGGTTGCATCATATAATAAGTTGAAATACACTTTGTAAAGTACAATGTACATATCATATATAGCCACATCAAATGAGTTCAGCATCAAGAAAGATGAGACTCATCCCATGAAAGTAAAGGCCTAACTTTCATGGAATGAGCATATGTAACATGTACAATACAAATCTAATGCTTTGGTGTGTAGATAAGTGAAAGAAGAAGTGATCACAGTCAGCAAATGGTGGAAAATACATTGAATTTCATGGCAAGGGTATAGAACCAGAAGATTGGTCTTAAGGATAGGGATATCTGATGATTTGGATTATCTTATATTGTTCATTTAAAGGTTAATCAATAACCATTTCAACCTGGAAGTGATTGGAGGGCACCGATTTGAGAAACCCTTGGTTTAAGGGTTTGAAGAGACCAAATTTGGGGTTTTTTGGGGTTATAGGAGGTTTGAGTATAATTCCTTTGGTATTTATAGGTTTTATGAAATAATAAGACACTTTCTATAGTTTTAAGTCTTGGGGTTAATTATTTCATATGGTTCCTTTGTTAAATCACTCAATTTTCATGCATTTTTGGAGCCATAGGGATGAGCAGCAGTACACGCTCCCAAACAACCATATAATTCCTTTGGATATGATAATTTCCTAAGAAAAGGGTACTCAAAAATGTAATTTTTTTGATTACTCCTTTGGAAAGTTTCAGAGATAAGTGACATTTTCCTTTGTTGCGGGGCTAGTAGACAAGGCAATTCATGATCCATCCCCTTTATGTATTTTTTGTCACTTTGGGATGGATCCAAACCTTATAACGTAGTATTATAACATTGGACATGCAGGAAAGAAGAAGAGTTTTCAAGTTGAGAGTGATTGAAGGAGTTTGACGAGTTTGAAGGGTGCATAAGTGTCATGAAATTGGTGCAAGGGTACAACAGTAGATGTTCTAGCCTTTGGAGGGGGCTATTTTATGCATGAATCCATCATATGATGGTCAAATGATGGTGAAAAAACTTTGGTTCAGTTTTTATGGTGCTGGGAGATGAGACATTGGGCGAGCCCTAGTTTCTAGGGGGTTTTGGGACCAATTTGGGGCTTTTACATCTAGAAGTGTCAAATATTCAAATTGATGGTAGAATCCTCTAATTAGAGTCATTTTAAGACACTATTGAAATTGGTAAGGTCTAGGAGTGAGTCCTTAATAGGGCTACTTTTTTAATTGAGCCTATTAGGCCTAGTTGGGAAACATGAATCAACAATTTTAAGGTGTGATGTTCCAAAACACATAGTATTTGTTTTGACATATGTTATGTAACTTGAAAAATGTTATTCAAATACTTTGATCACCATTTGAAGAGGTGATCAAGAATTTGGTTGATGGTCCAACTAATTGGCAAGCTTAAAGAAGCATTAACCAAGAACTTGTTTTATATGGTGGATATGGAGTTGCTGAAGGAAACCTAAGGTGTGGAGTCTTAAAGAAAATGGTATGAAAGGAGAGAATGAAGTAAAGGATTCTCCAAAGCTGAGAAAAGAAAAGAAAGTGATGTTCAAGCCCACAAAGGATTCAGCAGTCAAAGCAATCAAATCTGAGAATACAAGGTGTTGAAACAAGTACATCCCTCCAAGGGAATATCTAGTGTTTTCATGGATATCATGGAGAGATTCATGATTGATATTTTTGATAAGATTACTCCGAAGACTGGTTCTCTACTGAAATATAACAAGATTGTGACACTTTCATCCAGAGAAATTGAGATTGCTGTCAAGATTGTTCTTCCTAGAGAGCTGGCTAGGCATGTTGATTCTGAAGGAAGTAAGGTTGTTACCAAATTTCCTACTGCTCTAGGTTAGGTTTTGTTGGAATATTTTACGTTTTTTGTATGTGGTGTTTATGGCATGCTTGTTTAGAAGTGGGTTTTGGCTTGGGTTTATGTTAAAATGGGCTTGTTTGGATGTTTTGAAGTAGAAGTGACTGTGAACTGAATGTGTGGAAGTTAATGTTGAACTGGGATCTTAGTGTATGTAAAGAATATATGAATTATGCTATGTATGTTACATTATGAATATAGTTTATGGTTATTATCATACATTATGCTATGTATGCTATGAAAAATCTCTGTTATAAGATTTCTATTATAAGGATGTGGTTATTGTATAGATCTCTCATTTTAATAGCTTGGAGTTTAATTAATTTAGTCATGTGGAAGGGTTATCTAATGCTCTAGATTATTCCTAAAGAATCTATTTGTTATAGGATTTATATTATAAGAATCTATTTGTTATAAGATTGGCATAACAACATAAAGTTTTTTTTTATTAATAATGAGAAATATTTTTACAACTCGGCTCAATAGGAGCACTAGAGGAAAGAGCTAAGCAGAGAAAACCTTCCGGTATTGCCCCAAAAAATAGAAGAGAAAGATTGTCATTATATCTTACAAACTTCCCATTATACATACAGGGTAATGCATGAGCAATTTATAGTCTACCCAATTTACAATGCTATATAAATTTGACATGTTATGATATTTTGTATCTCCATTTAGTCCAATGAGCCAATTGGGGTTTCCCTACCCTTGATTGTCTCAAGTATTACCTCATGGTCTGACTCATGAACCTTCCAAAAAATTTTATTATGCGGTCTTCCCCAATATCTGATCAAGTAGACATTTGATGCAACGATGAGGTTTGAATAATGAAGAATCTTTCTATGTGTCTCCCAATCCTCGAACAACCACAACCTAGGGTTCTTCATAGCATACCATCTAAGCCATGTACCAATTACAACCACTGCTCCTATAGGGTATTCTAATTCTTCGCCATTGATAACCGAGTGATCCAATTTATTTTTTGCCTCAACACAATGACACAAATAATAATATGTTCCTTCTTCATTGCCTTCATGTGCAATAACATCAAAAATATGGCATGTAATGATATAAACATAATGAGGACATTAGTTTACTAAATATTTATGATAAAGTACTAAATTTGAGATTATTTGTGTGGAAAATTTTACTTGGTTGTACTAGATTAGATAAGAAATCAAAGTCAATGGATGATTCCATTTCTATTGTTTGTAGTGATTCATGGGGATGATAGGAGGAAGTGGACTCAGAATATGTGTATACCATTTGTCAACCCATTCCTTTGACTCCCACCCATCCCAATATTCATCTTTACATGATGAACAAAAGCACGCCATATGTCGATGATATTGATTTCCAGTAATCTTATGCATCCTACACAACCAATAAAACATCCGAGAATTCTTGAATTGTCATGCACAATTATCTGACCATATGATATGTTGATGATATTTTATGCCCCTGTTTGCCAAATGACCATAAAATAGTTGAAATAAACCCTATAAAAACTCTGTAGAATGTGAGCAATCATTGCTGATATAAAAATGATACTCCCTCAATATCTTCCTATTCTCCTTTGTACTATCTGGTGCATGCATGAATACTATATGAATAAATATAGCAACTTGTTGAGACTTGTAATACTTTTCTTGCACCTCATTCTGTGGTTGTAGTGTGTAGTTCTCTGCAAAGTCCATAACTAAAACAATGGTATCAAGTGGGAATGTGTCCTTGCACAACTTGAATTGCATATCCAACCATTGCGGTCTATGTCTATGCCTTGCATACTCATAAATAATTTTTTTACAAAAAATGTCCATGAACTGATACATTGGGAATTTTTTCAATTACTAAATCACATCTTTTAGCCTCTTTTCCATCTTTTAGATTGTATGTCACGGTCTTTATATTTTCCAAATTCCACTATTTCATTACCAATTGCATGCGTACTCTCCATATGTTGACAAATTGGCAAATGTCGCAAACCTTCACAATCTATGCATGTACCATTCAAGCATGAGATCTTGTAAAATTTTTTGACCATCCACTCTTTCACATAAAATGGTAGATATTAGTTCCCTTGAAGATCTAGGTGGGACATTTATGTTACAATCCTGCAAAACATTGTTAGAGTGCAAATCTACACATATATTCCTATAAAATTAAAAATGGTTAGAAAACTCAATATGTACCCTACAACAAAAAGTTGTGCATGTGTGATTTATCTTCATAGATAAATATCTCTAACTAATCTTAAAATATCTCTAACTAATTTTAATTTGAGGATACATATGCATAAATTTTGCAAAGAATTGTGTCTGAGTTCAATCCAAAAAATGTTTTGGATGTGGAACATGAATTTGAATACCAATCCTCCTTCTTACAACATCTCTTTGATTAGGAGATACCCATGTATTATTCTTCCAAAATTCTTCAATCAAGGATTTCAAAGCTTCAACAATTGCTTTATCTTTTTGTGGTAGTCTACCGAAAATGCCATAACTCATTGCTATTTGGATCTTCCACTCTTTGACGCCTTCCCCAGGCTCTCATTAGAGACTTTCTACTCATTTTCAATATTTTGCTTATCTTTCTAATGAGTCAAGATTTTTTCATTTGAGTGCTTACTATCTTTGATGAAAGTACATGTCGTGTGACATTACTATCTTTCATGCGTGATGTAGAACTGACACTCTCATATGCAGTCATTAGATTCTTTACAATAGATTTTTCACCTAACTCATCCATCGTTCTTAGCCCAAAAATCTTCATGATGGGCCTAAATTTTTGATTTCTCATCATTTCAACAAATAGTTGACATCTTCCAAATTTCTTTGACAAGTACGCTTGGGAATCTTGTCAAGCATTTCTTCCAAAATGTTAGTATCAATATCAATCAAATATTTTGGCTTTCTATATTTAATAATTATAGGAGCATCAAAAAATATTATGTGTGAATTGCGTACCATCTTGAGTGCCTTCAACATGAGACGATGTTGTGCCTACACCTTGGATGTAGATAACTGTGTGCCCTTCAACATGAGACTATGTTGTGCCTACACCTTGGGATGTAGATAATGGTGTGTCTTCAACATGAGACAAGGGTGTGCCCACACCTTCAGAAGTAGACAATGGTGTGACTTCAACATCATACATTGGTGTACCTCCACCTTTGGAAGTAGACAATGTTGTGCCTCAAACATTGGCTGATGATGTCCCTGCATCTTCATAATTCAATTGTCTCATTACACACAAGTTTCTCATTCATTGTCTTTTTTATTCCAATTCCAATTTTCTCTTACTTTGCATTGATGTTTCATGTTCCTCATCCAAAGGAAAATCTTCTTCTATGTTATCTAATTTTTTTTGTTCACAAAGTTGTCTCATTCTTTCCCTTTTCTTCTCTTTGTCTCTTTCATCCTCTTCCAGTGTTAAATTCTTTGCTCATTTGCTTGGCATGATGATGATGATTTCTACATATGAATTGATTACAATTAAAAAAATATAATATAAATGTAAAACAATAAGACAAATTATAATATAAACCTCTTACAATATGAAAAATTATAATATAAATTTATTACAATCATATCAAATTATGTATTGAACAAGTCTATATCATACCAATTATACACCAAAACACTCTTTATTCACATTCGACATGTAAAAAATTAAAAAACTTACCTCAATCGATAAATTTTGGTGATAATGATTGACTTTCACAATTCAATATTGATTTTTAAACAAAAAGATGGTGCAAATTGATAGAATATGCTTCTTTGTCACTATCAACACCATGAAAATAGAATACTTGTCGAATAACATGCAGAACTCAGACATCAACAGAAAAAGTGAGCCTCTTTCATGAGATCCTTGGCAAAGACACCCATTTATTTTAGTTTTTCATAGTGCAAGCATGCTATAGCATGCTCACCCTATGCAACACTAAAAAGTGTTATGAATACTACTAATAGGGTGTGCACCCTATGTAAAACAAGAAAAAGGGAAAATATAAAGGATATGGGGAGAGGGGAGAGGAGAGAGAGAGAGAGACACAAAGAGAGAGAGAGAGAGAGAGAGAGAGAGAGAGAGAGATAGAGAAGAGAAGAGAGAGAGAGAGAGAGAGAGAGAGGAGAGAGAGAGAGAGAGAGGAGAGAGAGAGAGAGAGAGAGAGAGAAGAGAGAGAGAGAGAGAGAGAGAGAGAGAGAGAGAGAGAGGAGGGTTATGAGAGAGAGGAGAGAAGGGAGAGAGTGTGAGAAGGTGAGAGAGAGAAGAGAGAGAGAGTGAGAGAGAGAGAGAGAGAGAGAGAGAGAGAGAGAGAGAGAGAGAGAGAGAGAGAGAGAGAGAGAGAGAGGAGATGAGAGAGAGAGAGAGAGAGGAGAGAGAGAGAGAGAGAGAGAGAGAGAATGATAAGGGGGGAGAGAGAGGGAGGAGAGGGGTAGAGAGAGGGAGAGAAGGGGTAGAGAGAGAGAAGATAGAGAGACAGATCTCTCTCTCTCTCTCTCTCTCTCTCTCTCACTCTCTCTCACCTCTCTCTCTCTCTCTCTTCCTATCACTTTGACTATTTCTCATCACTATATGAATCTATGTCTTACATAGGGTGCACAGCCCTATAGGCGTATGCACTATGTAAATTTATGATTTTCATAGCGCTCTCACTCTATGAAAATCATAAATATACATAGTGCACATGCCCTATAGGGTGTGTGTGTGTTGTAGGGCATGCGTGTTTTGTAAAGGATTTTAATTTACCAATCCTAAGGCTTGGATTTTCCTTGGAGATCCAACCCAAAGGCTTGGATGATTGAAATAGGCCTGAGACATGTTTTCCTATAGACATAAAAACATTTACATCTTTTTTTTTGTGTGCTCCACTTCAGGTTTACTCGTGGCTCAAGAACGTAAAAATCACACGACATGATATTGTAGATCTCTCTGTTAGATATTTAAGCATATAATTTATTTTGAATTCTGATTATGTTAAATTTTTCAACTCTAATTTCTTTTGTGTGTATGTACATTTTTTGTTATAAACCAACATGTAGTATTTTGGGCATAGATTTTGGCTCGTTCATTGAATTTTGCAATAAGTTACATTTTTAGAAACTAGAATCCATTCTACACACTTTTAAAAAAAATTGATTTTTCAATTAGTTTTAAATGATTTCTAGGGGGAGCACATAGAAATTTCATGTTTTTTAGGATGTGTGCAATTCGTAAATTCATCAAAAATTATACATTCATCAAAAAATTACCAAAAAAAATTTGAGATAAACTACGTGGTGTTAGCTAACTTTTTCACTGGAGCCGATTAAAAAAAATTCAAAAAAAAAAGTGAACATTTTAGGGGGAGCACACCAGACACTATGTTATGTTTTTGGACAGAAAATAGGACCACTTTTTGTGCTCCCCCCTTTTTCAGGGCCTTAATCTTTACCATTTTCAAAATAAGTTTGTAGTTTAGGAACTAGGTTCAGAGTATTGCAACTCTTGTTTTTGTCACATCTTAAAATTTTGAGTCTAACTATCTTCAATTTCTTGTTGAAGTTCAGAGTTTTCTAATTTCATGAAATAAGTGGCATCTTATACCCCCTTTTTGGTCCCCCATCTTTGTGCACTTACCCTGTTATTAGATTTGGGGAAGCCTCACCTAAGAATCTAGCTAAGAACTTTACAAATTATGAACAAGGATTATGAGTTGGTAGTGAAGGAGACTGAAAAAATAATTTTGAGAAGGTATTCTTGGATAGACACATGTATCCTCCTACTACACCTGCAACCCAAGTCCCCACTGAGCAATTAAAAGTAGTAGAGATTTCCAATGCACCTATGACAGGTCCATAGGATTTTGCGCCCTTAGTGACAGTTCCCACTAAAGCAATGGATTTTTCTCCCATGCCTAAAAAAAAATATGACACTATCATGATTGATAATGTTGAAATATCAGTAATGGAAACAAATAAAGATCTTGATAAGTTTGAGCAAGATTTTGTGAGCGCAAAAGAGGCCAAGATACTATGTGGTGGTGACACACCTATGTAGCAAGAACAAGTCCAAATTGAAGACCTAACTAGACAAGAAGAAAAAGAGGAATTTGAAGACTTGACATGACATTAAAGTGAGAAGGAAGAGGAACATAAAGAAGAATCTTCAATTCAAACTCCAGTGAATGTAAAAAATGAGTTAATGGATGTTAGTCAAAACACACTCCTTATCCCTAAGCCCTCAATTTCATTATTGTCAAGTTTGACCCTTGATACAACCAGTCTAAACTCTTGGGGAGAAGAAGATTTGATAAAAATAAATGTGTTAGCAATGGAGAAAGTGAAGGAGAAACAAGTAATTAGGAATCCATTATTTGTTGAATCAGTAGGCATACTGAACAGGGAATCCATTATTTGTTGAATCAGTAGGCATACTGAACAGCCTACTACTTGAGGACAAGAAAGTAGCAGAATTTCTTTCAGTGGGTGATGTAAGGAACATCCTATCAAGTTTTAAAGCAAATTTATCTACTCTTGAAGAATCGGTTAGAATGAGTTACAACATGTTAGCCCAAAATTAGCTAAAAACATGTCAGCCCCAAAAAAATTTACCCCAAACCCCGGTGAGGGTAGTAGGAAAAGTGTACAGTAATTTTCTAATTAGTCGCCACAAGTTAACATGGGTCCTATGTGTCTTAAGATAGTGTAAGGCATGGATAAGGGTCCTTGAGTGTCTTAAGGGGTCGTGGGTAACATAAGAGGTCCTAAGGGATCCCTAGGTTGCATTAGTGGATAATCATATGTATTAATTGAATCTAAGATACATAAATGTGTCCTAGGACAACCTAAGATATGTTAATGGGTCTTGAGCATCCGAAGGGGTCATATGTGTCTTAAAATGTTGTAAGGGATGTATAATGGTCCAATAATGTTAATGGGTCATAGGTATGATAAGTGGGTATAAGGTATCTTAGGTTACATTAATTGATACTAGTATGTCTTAAGAGTTATTGTGGGAAACGATGGGTTCACATATGTATTAATAGAAGCTAAGATAGATGAATTGGTCCTAGGGCATTTTAAGATATAATAATGGGTTTTATGGGTCCTAAGGGGCCCTATGTGTCTTAAGATGTCATAAGCGATGTGTAAAGGTCCTAGAATGTCTTGGGGGGTTGTAGGCATCATAATAGGTCCTAAGGATGATAGGTTACATTAATTCATCCTAATATGTCTTAAGGAGCCTTGGGGGAAACCATGACTCCTTGTATGTATTAATGGAGCCTAACATACATCAATGGGTCCTAGGACATCCTAATATGTATTATAAGGTCTTGAGATTCCTAAGGGATCCTATGTGTCTTAATATGTGATAAGGGAGGGATAAGGGTCCTAGAAACTTACTACTACAACTTTCTAAAATATTCTAACATACTACTAGATCATTTTCTAAAATTTACCTACAAAATTTTCTAAGATTTCTACAAACTAAAAATTATTTAAAACAAATAACTAACTAATATTTACTAATGTTGGCAAGTTGGCTATACTGATGTATATGATGTAATATAGTTTTGTCATTATGGCAACAAAGTCATATAGTAGTTTGGGGAGTCAGCGCACTTGATGGGAAGATCAAAAATTAGCTAAGTGTTGAAGACTGGACAGTGTACAGAGTTCCTGAAGCTTAGAGCATCAACGGACGTGCATATGACCGAGTTATGGTATGCACCCTAGAAGATAAGTTAGTTAGACTATATTCATGCTTAGTCTATGAGCACATGATCAGATATGAAAGTATGAGAAAGATACAAACAGTTGAAGTTACATAGCCAATGTGTGCCAGAGAAGAATAGAGTAAGCAGCGGGTTGTTAGCATTTTGAGTTGCGATTATATTCTAATGATGTAAAGGCTATGTTCTTATTGTAATCTAGGTTTTTGACATGTAAATATGTTTGTTTGTAAACACACTTGAGCCAATTCAATTGGAAGCATTGTATGTAATATGTTTAAGGGTCAACCTAGTTGTTTATTTTGCATGCGCATATAAATATGAGATGCGGCCATTGTAATTAGCATGGAAGTTGATATAGAGTTGTGATAAGAAAAGAAGTGTGTGAAGAGACTATAAGATGTATTAGAGATTTGGAAGAGGTTAAAGCATCAGCACATTAAAGGAAATGATCAAACAAGCAGTGTCACAGTGACAGTTCATCTAGCAGATATAGTGTGTATCTGAGATAAGAAGGTTGTAGCATTCACCACTTGAGTAGTGAGCTCTAGGACAGTGCGTCCATACCCCTAATAGGGTTTATTGTAAAAGAATCCTAATAGGGTCTGACCCTTGACAAGGTCTACTGTACTAAACATATTGTAAAGCAACTCCTAACAGGGTTAAGGATCTTCTAACAAGGATCATAATACACTAGTGTAGAATATTAGTGGGTGTCAATTCGCACCAGGGTTTTTACCAATTTGGGTTTTCCCCATAACCATATTGGTGTTATGTGTTGATTTCATGTTTCATGTTTATGTAGATGTTCATTTCAGTACTTAAGCATTTAAGTTTAGGTTAAGGATTAAATGGAAAGATAAAATAGAATGAACACTGATTCCCCCCCCCCCCACCCCCCTTAGTGTTCCCATTCCTAAAAATTGGTATCAGAGATCTGATCCTTAGCAAAGAAGTTTAACCACTTGATGAGATCATGGAAAAAGTAGAAATGAAACATCTAAAAAGAAATCTTGAAGTTTCTCTTTAAGACCTAGACAAATCTGAAAGAGAAATTGAAGAACTAAGGGAAAAACTCAGTGATGCTCAATTAGTCATCAAAAGGCTAAGGAAGGATTTGAAAGAATGTTGTACCAGTGATCTAGGAACAATGGTCATGAAGATGAATGAAGAAAATACATCCTTAAAAGAACAAATTGAAGAATTTGATGATAAGCTGACTAACAATCAGAAAGTCTATGATGAACAGGTTAAAGAGAACAAGAATTGAGGCAAGCAAAAATGGAAATCTTAGAGCTAAGAAACAACAAAGAAAGCTTGGAATTTGAATTAAAAGATGCTAAGAATTACACTTGACACATTACACACCAGCTTTGATTTGATAGAATTTTAGTTATATGCAAGAAGAGCTAAAGGAGGTACTAGCTGCATTCGATACAAAGAAGCACAAAATTAGATTGATGACATGCGAGCAGGAATGAAAGCACCAGAAGGAACCTCAAATACTAAGGAGACTAGAAGTTAGACTAAGGATCATATTGAACCACCTAAGAATGAGCGCAAGCTAGTACACCACACTTGTTATGCATGTAACAAGCATGGACACATAGCAAGGAACTGTATAGAGGTAAGACCCTTCAATGGTTACTGTTATTCATGCAATAAATTTGGTCATAGAGCTATGAATTGCAAGACAAGTCAAAATAATAGGACTCATAATCAAAAAATCAAAATCAGTAAATGTAAGAAGTTCTCAGAATGTTACATGTCATATATGTAACTATAATGGTCACTCATCTAAACAATGTAAGATGGTGACTCATGTCAATGCACCCTAGGAATATAAGGCCTCCAGTCATTTATCACTCTTGTAACAAGGGTGGACACATCTCAAAGTTTTGCAGATCAAGGCCGCAAGGTTAGGAAAGCCCTAATAAGCCTAAAAAATTAGTTTTATATCTCAAAGGAGAAGTCAATTTTGTGAAAGCTTTAGAGGATGCGAACTTGATTTGGTCAGAAGGAAAGAAGGAAAAGGTTGATGAGTATGTATTGGATGCATCCACAGTGGATGCACCATTTACATTTGGATGAATGGCCCTCAGGGTCATAGGGGGAACTAATTTAGCTCTAGACCCCTGCATGGCTGCTATACTCACTCTAGAGTATGCACCTTTGGACTTAATCTATTGAAGACTAAGGGAACCTTCGTGCAAGAGTACACTAGCTAATTGTTTGCAAAATGAAAGATAGAACTTTCCAAGTGACAGCTTGGTTTATGTGACAAGTAGTAATTGTAGAATTTTTACTTTAAAGTACACAGATGTTAGAAGATCTCTCATTGCATTCAAATTAGGAGTGATTAAAGAGTAGAAGAGCCTTAGCAATTGATTGAGAAGGATTTTAGTTTGATTTTTCAAGTGATTTGTTGTGCATTTGATTGGTTGAGGAAACCCTAGTTTGTCACGCTGATTTAGAATCTCTTGGAAACCTTTGAAGAAGTGTTATACAAGTAAGTGATGGCTACTCCTATAGTATTTGATGTTGCAGAGAAGAAAAGATCTGTGTTTAAGAGGCATCCATTTAAATTCACACTAGATGAACTAGAAGAGGCATTCTCTTGCATGCCTATGGGCATTATGCATGTCGAGGACATTAGGGAATACATCTACTATAAGAAGGAACTGATAGGATTGGACAGATTAAGGGTGCACATGGAAACTATATTAAAACTAGACAAAACCTTCATGGATGAGTATGTGAAGTGGGATAATCACCCTATAGTGGAGTATGCTATGGCATATGAATTCTATGAATCAGAATGGATCAAGATTCTTTTGAGCAGGATTCATGATGACCTATTTTGGATAGGTGAAGTGTCGGTCAGAATTACTGGTGACCTATTTCATGAGATGATAGGCCTCCCAAGGACAGGCGTCATCCTTCCAATGAGAAAAGATGTAAGAAAGATTGTTGAACAGACTTGCAAATCAAGGAGTGATAGTTGTGGAATGACCATAGAGCCTATTGAGCAAGATGACATCAAATTGATGTCCATGATACTTGGATATAGGTTTCAACACACCAACAGGATAAACAGTGTGTCTAGGGCCACAATTCTTCCAGCCATAAGAATTGTAAATGAGAATGGAGAGTAGAACCTATGTGAAATCTTGTTCACATAACTAATTGACAACATCAAGGCAATCAAGCATGATAAGACCAAGATATTCAGATATGGGTCTCTTATCATTTATATGTACTTCCATATTATTAGAAAGGTGTCAGATTTATACCTTGACAGGACAATTCCTACCATGCCACATATATCCTTCAAGGCCTATACTAAGAGCACTCTAAGAGACTACATGACTCTAGAATCGAAGACATTTAGAGCTAAGATGCAGATGAGGTATAGGGTACCAGAGAAGATAGTTGAGAAAAATAAGGATACTATTTATTTTATGGTTGAAACAGACACAACATGCATGGAGGTAGTTGAACCTAGAACAAAGTGGATTCATCCACTTGGATATGAAGTAGATGAACAAGTCTTGGAAGCATATGCTCAAGTATTGCTTTCAGCCCCTAAAGACCCTAATGAGCCAAGATGGGGAGCCTATGAGGAGAAAACAAGAGAAATTGATGCATTCTTGAATAGCACAACAACAAAAAGGAAGGTTACTAAGGTTACCTCAGAAATCTTAAGAATACATGGAGTGTCTCAAGTAGACCTAGACAAAGCAAGGGAACAAAAGATTGCTTTGGAATTAGAGAGCACAAATGTAGCAAAGGCAGAATCAAATGATCCTAAGCTGAAGAAATTGAAGATTGAAAAATTTGATGAACAAAAGGGTAAAAATTATGTTACTCCTTCTGCACCCAAAGAAACCATTGACCTTACTGCTCCTCCTAAGTATAAGGCAACGCCAAATAGGAAGAAAGAGATCAACATTGGTCATCCATCCTTGAGAGTAGAAAGGAATAGAAAGAACTCACAAGCACCTCCTAAAGTAAGTTTCAAATAGTCTCAATGTGCTAAGTGCAAGAATAAGTGATGAGGGAAGAATTGATCAAGTAGGAAAGTTTTATGAAAAATATAGTGAGGTAGGCAAATTTGAGATACAAGGAATGATAGAAAAACACATGCTGAAGTTCAAGAAGATAGTCTTGGAACTTAAGACTATGATCCCTGACAATGTATTGAACATCCTAGAATTCCAAAAGAGACAAGCCTTTGAAAATGATTTAAGGATAAGGGAAAAGATTCTAGATCACACTCTTCCAGTATGTTCCTTAGAAGAGAAATCTTATTGTTAGATCTGGTGAAGCCACATCTCAGAACATAGTCAAAGAATTTACATATAATGGACAAAAACTATGATCTGGTGGCTAAGGAAACAAAGAAAGCCTTTGAGAAGGTCTTTATGAATAGGAACATGTATCTAGCTACTGCGCCCACATCACAAGTACCCTTAAAGGAAGTCAAGGTGGAAAAGCCCACTAATGCATCAGTGATAGGTCCTTAGGACTCAATACATGTAGTTGAAACACAAACAGAGATAGTTAAGTCTGCACCCATGAAAAAGTCACTAAAGGATAGCACCATTACCATTGATAATGTAGAGATATCCATGGCGGCCACTAACACTGAGTTGGACAAGTTTGAAGAAGCTTTAGTGAGCACACAAGAAGCTAAAATCTTCTGTGGTAACACTCCTCCTACTCATCAAGAAGAAATATTGATTGAGGATATAACAAATGAGAAAGAAGAAAAAAAGATGGAAGAAAAGAAAGAAGGAGAAAAAGAAAAGGTAACTAAAAAAAAGAAAAAGGAGGTAAAAGGAAGTGAACAAAAAGATGAAACATCAGTTGAACCAATCAAGGTAAAACAAGAAGTGATGGATAGCACTCCCATCACTCCCTCAGTAGCATTGTTGTCAACTTTGACACCTGACACAACCAGTTTGGACTCATGGGGAGAAGAAGACCTGATTAAGTTTAGCATCTTAGATATGGAGAAGGCCAAGGAGAAACAAGTGATGAGGAATCCACTTCTTGTAGAGTCAATGAACATACTGAATAGTTTGTTACCTGCAGACAAGAAAGTGTCCAAGGTACACTGTTGATGATGTAAGTGTAGTCATTTCACAATTTAAAAGAAATTTCTCTAGCCTAGAATAATTTGCATCCTTAGTTGCAGAGGAGAAGTACTTGAAAAAGAGATTAAGTGAATTTGTTAATAACTATATACTTGACATGAGCTCACTATAGGTTGGTCAAGCATCTTTGAAGGAGTTTGAAGCAAAGGGCAGAAAGATCATTGCTGACTGTATGGACCAGGACAAACTAACTGGTGGTGTGTATAAAAAGGTACAAGAGGTATAATTCATGATAGACAACATAAAGAAATCAGTGGAAGATCCCTCTATTGATGTGAACATGTGCAATAATGTCTACCAAGGATAGTTAGACAAGATTGAGAAGGCATAAAAAGAGATGATCAAGATAAGGGCTAGACAGACTCAGCTAAGGAATGCTCTTTGCGCCCTCATTAGACATACTAAATCAGAATATCAAGGAGATTGATGCCACCATGGTGACATATGATCAAGGTCCTAGCACTGATCTGGAGAAGATGGAGAAGCTACAATATGCTTTATGCACCCATATAAAGATTGTAAATTCACCAATCACATTTTGGAAGGAGATCCAAAATCTGCAGATAGCATATTTGAATGTTCTATCATGGTAGGTTTTTGTAGATTCAATTTTGAAACACCTTTGTCATTAATTTCAAAGGGGGAGTATGTGTAGAATATGGATTATAGATATGTATAAGGAGATATAAGATAGAAAGATATTTATAGGGAGATATAATACAAAAGTTTTTTGTATTAAGGATAGTTAGCAACTTGGCCATATTCCTTTGTTGCCATCAATGAAAAAGGGGGAGATTGTTGGAAAGTTGGCTATATTGATATATATGACTTAATATAGTGTTTTTGTTATGGAAAAAAAGTCATATAGCAGTTTGGAGTCAGCACACTTGATGGGAAGATCATAAATTAGCTAAGCATTGAAGACTGGATAGTGTACAGAGTTCCTGAAGCTTAGAGCATCAGCACACATGTGTATGACCAATTTATCATATGCGCCCTAGAAGATAAGTTGGTTAGACTATATTAATTCTTATTCTTTGAGAGCATTGTCAAATATGCAAGTATGAGAAAGATATAGACAGTTGAAGTTACACAACTAGTGTGTGCTAGAGAAGAACAGAGTAAGAAACCGACTATTAGCATTTTCAGTTGCGGTTATATTATAATGATGTAAAGGCTATGTGACTATTGTAATTAGGTTTCTAACATGTAAATATGTTTTTTTGTAAGCATGCATGAGCCAATTTAATTGGAATCATTGTATGCAATAGGTTTAAGGATCGACCTAGTTGTTTGTTTTGTATGCGCATATAAATATGAGATGCACCCATTGTAATTAGCATGGAAGTTGATATAGAATTTTGATAAGCAGAGAAGAAGTGTGTGAAGAGACTATAAGATGTATTAGAGCTTTGCAAGAGGTCAAAGCATTAACGCATCAAAGGAACTGATCAGACAAACAATGTCACAAGGACAGTTCATCTAGCAGATATAGTGTGTATCTGAGATCAGAAGGTTGTAGCCTTCACCACTTGAGTAGTGAGCTCTAGGATAGTGTGTCCACACCCCTAACATGGTTTATTGTAAAAGACTCCTAACAGGGTCTGACCCTTGACAAGGTCTATTGTACTAAACATATTGTAAAGCAACTCCTAACAGGGTTAAGGATCTTCTAACAAGGATCATAATACACTAGTCACTAGTAAATTTTACCTTGTTTTTCAATGAGGATTAGTCAAATTTTTTATACCCATTGGTCAAATAAATGACCAAAATTATTGTTGAACTTTTCTTCGTCGATTATACGATAGGAAAAACGATCATCAAAATTCTGACCTCCTTAGTGGTTGAATTACCGACCAAATTACCTGGAAGAATTGTAGATCAAATATTTTATCTGTGCGACCATCATTCATCAAAATTGTGACCAATCAGGGTCTATAATGTTGTCAAAATCAATGTCAAACACATAGCATTCTCATTGAAACACAAAACATAGTTCATCTCTCTTGTGAGGACATGTGGTCAGAATCAACATTGAACACAACATTCTTGTCGAAATAACTATTATTAAAACATCAAAAAAGTGACCAATAATAATTTTTGGTTTATATATATATATATATATATATATATATATATATATATATATATATATATATATATATATATATATATATATATATATATATATATATATATATATATATATATAAAATTGATGGGTTTCTAACCGATTTCTCTATAACAACAACATATACTAAAGTTGCATTGTCATTGGTTCCCAAGTATTTGTCTCTTTGACATTTGTTTCTCCATCTTTATACATTATATTACCATGCATCTCTATTCTTCATTCAATAGTCATTTTATTATTAACTTAATGTATGGCTACATGTAATATATTAACCTAGCGGGGTGCTTGTATCTACCTTCCCTATCCATACTTCATTCCTTAAGACTTAGTAACCATACATGAGAGAAGAAACACAATAGGTCTACCTAAAGCTATCTCACACTAAGCCTAAGAGTAGAAATTTGGGGTCCTTACCTAGTGGGGTGTTCATGTCTGCATTCCCTATCCAAGCTTCATTTCATAAGTCTCAGTAACCATTATTATGGAATTGGTGAGATGGTCGTAATAGAGGATCTTTGATTGTCCTATCTAAGCCCAAGAGTGAAACTTTGGCCTCAATGGAAAGCAACATGGACATCCATTTGGGATGCCTACCTAGATGGAAATCCTTATGATATCTGAGTTGTCCTTTGGAAGCCCTTCAAATTCTTCATCATCTTTGGATATGGATATAGTTGTCCCACCTCCACATCTTCGACCTAGACTTCTTTGTGATGTCCCCTTTTAAGATAACTTATGAAACCAAGAAAATTAACTTGCAAAATCAAAAGCAAGAGACATATTTCCTCCATGATGCAGGTGCAAGAGTATTGATGATGATAGTTCATAGTACTATCCATGAATACTAGAAGAATAGAAAGAGAGCTTCTGCATGACAATGATAACATTGAGATCTTGCCATTTTTCCTTATAAGACATGTTCTCTCAAGCCTCCTTACTTGAGGTTGACTCAGTAGCCTTGTCTAAGCTAAGAATGATAAAGAAATGAGAGTAATGACCAGCAAGAGCGTGGGTCTCATGCTAACAGGGAATAATAAGGGGCAGTAAACAAGTAATCAGTACATAGTCCTTAAGACCATAGTACAAAAATCTCAAAGTAGTAGTCTTAATGCTGACACATTCTATTATGATAGAAGTAAATGGGCCAATCATGATGAATAAAAGGAGTCCATGAGTAGGATAGAAATGTACATGCCCATCTTGACAAATTAAAAGAGAAAGAGAGTAAAATGTTGATGAAACTTTTCTAAAGCACAAATAACAACCTTATACATAGTAAAATTGAATGCAGGATAGTCTTTCAAAGGAAAAACATCTATGAAAGGATTCAAATTACATGTGAATACCCTCCTAAGTTGGGCTTTGTAGAGATAATGTGTCCCAAAGAGAAGAGTTTTGTAATGCATCATCCCATACAGTAGGTTTGGGTGTTGGCATACATTGTATTGATAAAGAAAAAGCAGAAGCTTCAGGTATGCCAAGTAACATGGTAATATGTCTGCATCTTTGCCCCTATAGAATGTTGAGCTGAGGGTTATGAAAAGCAAGTTAGCTTCCAAAATTGAATCTGGAGAGAAGCAACATAGTGTCTCTACCCATTAGAAGTTGCAGAAGGTTGCTAGGTCAGCAGAGAATGAAGTATCATTAAGTGTTAAACGTAGGAAAGAATTAAATGAAGAAGGAAGTTTATGAAACCTTAAAGAAGACCTCTTTCCATGCCTCAAAGAGACCTAACTCACCTTGAAATCAATAGGAACATAGCCTATATGCATGCAAGTGACTATATTAAGGAAATAATGAGGAATTAAGAGGTAGAGATCAATCTATGACACGTGTAGAAGATAGTTTTGAATAGTTCCAACCATTTAGGAGAGTGGAGGTAGCATCTTGGAGCCTTTATAGGAGCTGACACAGGAAAAATAGATTGAAAAGTATACAATCCATTTGTCAAACCCTACAATAGAATGGAAGTTTTTTCAATTTTGAATTTGTAAAATATTTCATATAACAAAAAAATAACCAAAGATAGATTATTAAATTGTTTATACTTGTGAATAATTATTTCTCATGTCTAAAATTCTCTTAGACGTTGCTAGCTTTCCTTTTGGATAGGTCTTTTGGTTCCGCATCCTAGGTTCGGTCACCCTTATTTTCAAAGTTGGTTTTAAGTCCTTAGATGTTACCCTTTCTATTATCCCTACCTTGGACTTATTTTGTGTGAAATTAGGACAACCTTGGCTCAATGGCATGAAATCTATTCCTTCTATCATCAATAAGTGTTTAAAGTTTCCCCACAACGAGCAAGTTATAACAATAAATCAATCTCTTTAGCCCTTAACTAAAAGGGTGGTAGACCTGCCTGATGAAGAGACCAACCTCAGTCCATGAAGGAGCTATAATATCTACAAAAATAAAAAAATGTTGGTGAGTTGGTTTAGTGATTACCAAGGAGAGTATTGATGTTGTTGATGTTCTCATCATTGATATATCACAAGATTATAAATCTCTTTAGCAACCATACAATTGGCTGTCACAATGAAACCTATGATGAATGAAAGTTTAGATTATTAAGTTTGATTGGGCTTATTCACCTTCAGTTGTCAACCTCTGCATCACTCCAAGTCTCAATTAACACTATGAATTATGATCTATGATACCACTTATAAATGTTAAGCTTGTCCAATTGATAAGATATATATGACAATATCATTTCTATCTCTAATTTGACAATTGGATATATGCAAGGTGATTAGGTCTATATATAGGTAATGCTAAGATTATCTAGATTAATATGTATAATGTAAAAATAATAATGTGGATGTGATATTAAATCACTTTTGTATCTAATGACTTTAGGAATTATGAAAAGTTAAGATATTCCAATTTGCAGATATTCATAGAGATCTCTGCTCTTCCTGAAGTATTGATATAAGCTATACAATGAACCTCCCTCTAATGATAGCAATGATGTTATATAGTGTTGTGTCTGATATGTCGATATAACCTTGCAATTATGAATATGAGGCTCTACTTGATATGGCAATATCATAGTACAAGCATGAAGTACCCAAGTTGTGCTTTTGACATTGAAATATGAGCATGACAAGACTTCACAAACATAATGAATTTGAAACTTAAGAGAGACCATGTAGTGCAATGAACCTTTGGAAATATAAAATAAGAAACTAAGTGTTGATATTAAAAGGGCATACATACCAGTAACAACAATTTCCCTCACATCATTTCTCCTCATTGCCTCATCATACTTTTCCCCAAGTCCACCAAGGACTGCAAAGAAATAAGATAAACAAATCACAAGCATATAGCAATGTTAGAATAGTAAAAGAATACTTTGACATAATAAAAAAACTACACAATATTAAAACATGACATTGTGATTTAAAAACTAAAAAGGTAATAATACAAGACCATTCATTAATTAGCTGTTTAAATTTTCATTAGTTGAGAATTGATAGTCATTGACAAACAAATCAGTGTTTATAGATGGATTGACAATGAACAAAGAGGTTTCAAAAAATAGTGATGTGTACACTATCAAAGAACATTGTGGTATTCACAATCAAAGAACAAAGATGTGCTCAAGGTTATAAAACGATGATTTTTTTTAGAATGTGAAGAGTGCAGTAAGAACAGTAGTAAGTAATGTTGCAATAACAATGAATGCAGGACAAAGATGTAATGGAAGTGAAAAAATAGTGATTATTCAAGGGATTTTCTATACAAAGTCAATGGTGAACAAACATTGATACAAAACAATGAAATGACAGGATCCATGAGGAAGATGAGTTGTTCACCATTCTTGATGTAGCAAAGTCAACAAGATCAGTCGAAGGCCATAAAAAAAATCAGTCACAATTATCTACGAACTATGTTAAAGCACTGTCCCAAGAAATGATGAAGGCATGTTTTCAAGAACAGAGATGGAGTCTTTGTTTTGACAGAGGGGTCACATTTTAGAGAGGGATGACAAGAACCATAATACAAAGGTATCATTTTATTATTTTGTCATCATGAATATATAGCATTGTGAGTTTGTAAATGATTGCCATAAACAGCAAAAAAAGATACCTAATAGGAACACGGTAAAGTATCATATGGGGAAAATTAGAGGCCAAAAGGACATCAAGTGACAATCACAAGAACCTTATTGAAAAAATAATGGTCAAGTGGGCTTAAAGATAGAGTTGCTATAATGCATTAGTAATACATAACATTGATTAGTAAAGTGTGCAAAAGACCAGTGATAGAGTGTTGATATGCATAGAGGTCATAAAAGTAATAAATGTTTATAACAATGCTTTTAACAATGCTCCAAACATTGAGAATGCAAGATACCTGTAACGATGAACTTCATTTCGACTTGCTAATTGGTTGTCACTATTAACTCTAAGATTATTTTTAAAGTTTGAGCTTCACTTGGTTTCGAGAATAGTTTAATATTCTCTACTTAACAAGGCCAACCATGTGAAGGTGTAAGCTCATTCCCCCCCCCTAACATCACTCTAAATTCCCCATTAACATCTAATAACATTCATTCATTCATTCATCCATTTTTGAAATATAACATTCAATCATTATAATCACATGATAACATTCATTAACACATAAAATTTATTAACACACAACATTCATGAATAATTCATTAACACATAAAATTCATTAACACACAACATTCATGAATAATTCATTAACACATCATTCATCAACTTACTAGTACAAAATTACATCCATTAAGACAACATTCTTTCATTACCAAAAAATGTTAATTATAATCATTTCTTTTTGGGTTTCTTGCTATTTTTTTCATGTAATTTATAAGAGGAAGATCAATGTCCTCGTCATTCCCCTCCTCTACTATTTCTAATGGCAACACATGTCTCCCCCTCATCTGTTTAGGAACAGAAGGCTGCTATGCCAAAGGGGGGTCCCCTGCAATAACAACTATGTCATGAGTTAAATTCACACATAATTAATTTAAAAGGAAAAAACATAGATTTTCTTTACCTGAATGTGCCACATGATCTACATGGTGATCACTCTGAACATCCTCTGGCACTCGTTCAGCATGACATTTTGTATCCTCTAAAATATACACAAAAAAGGTGACACCATGTTCAATTTAAGATGTTAAATTGTATTAATAATTACATAATTAATTTTAAATAGAAAATCAACACCTCTATCGAAACTACGATGCACATTAGGGGCTTCATCATGTAGTGTATCATCTGTGTTATGATTAAGAGGCTATATTGCCATGTCATGCACATTATTATCAAATAGATTGTTGCTCAAGTATTTAATTTCTGATATATTTTTTGGCATATTTACATGTTGACATGATGCAGGAGACTCTTGGGTTGGGCTAGTGGAAGCTTGGCATAGGTGTTCAACAATGGCTTGATAGCCTTCCTTGAAGGAAATTTTTTTGTGTTTTGTCATGGCCTCTAAATTAAATTCAGAGCCCTGCATTTTTTTATTAAACAAAATTATTTGCATTTTATAAATAATTTTTCTCTCCAATTCATTTACTGCTACTTAAAATTTGTGCTTTAATTTTGGAATATCCACTAGAGCCAAGTCTATGCTGCCCAATCTTTTGTAGCCTGGCCTTTGTTGCCTTTGATGTGTCCTGCAACCTATGAAAATTTTGAAATATGTTATATGATATAGATATAAAGATCACTAATTAGTGCATTATTACATTTTACTAGTAGTTCATACTATTGCATACCTTCTTTTCTCATTTGGTGGTGTAATTCCTCTTTGAGCATCCCCTTTCTCCTTTGCATCCAAAATGAACTAATTCCAATCCCTCACTAGAATAAAGGGAGGATGCTCATACTTTGGTTTATGGATGAGACTCCTTCTATATGAGTCCCTCATAGTCTTAAGATGTTTGCAAGCTTTTTCTAAAATTTTATTCTCCTCAAAAATATTATTACCAAACTCATGCTCTAAATCTTTAATGAGCTGATCTTTTAATTTTTTGTCTTGCAAGTTCCTCCTTTTAAGAAAAAACACAAAATTGTTGGATAGAAAAATTAACTAAAGTTGTGTACCTTGAATATAGTAAAAGAAAAGACCTGAACGAAAGGAAAAATATTGTACCAATTAATGATATGAAAAAAAAATATAGTGGGATCGGGTTAGTTCACTTATGATGTTCCACCTTGTACGTATGGCGGGCCCCAATATCTTTAGTGTGAGGTCATATAGCATCTTATAAAATGAATCCTTTCCTCCAAACATGTCATCAGATAATCAATCCAAAACTTGTTATGAATAGGTAAATGCATATTACAATATAAAAAATAATAATTTTAAAGTACCTAGAAGCTTAGGACATTTTAAAGGCATCAATTCATTATCGTCAATCAACAATGACGTCTGCATAACTCCCATGCTAGAAAGATGGGTAGATCCAAGAAATGATAGTGAATTATCACCAATACATGTCCTCTGATCAGTATCTAGCATAGCAGACTATGCCAGTGTATCTCCTACTCCACAAAATTAATCCACTATGTGATGCACCCAAGATTAAAGTACAAATTATCAAATCATAATTAACACAAAACCAAATATAGAAAAACAAGGATTTACCAAGCATAGACCATGAAGGCATCGATGTTTGCATGCTCCTTGTTGCTGACATTGCACTCGGCAATCTTTGATGGATGTCTGTCAACCTCCTAGGAGGAGTCACCTGCACTTGATGACCTGAACAATACATTGTTAGCAAAGATATTCTAAAATAATAAAAGTAAGAGTTAACTTAAGAAGTTTTTGAATGTTCCAAAGAAAATGTTTCTTGTAACTTGTCAAATAAAGGATTATTTTACCTGAGCTGGTTGGAGCTCTGCTACTACCGGCCTCACCACATTGTCCTTGACTAGGTACTTGAGTTTCCAAAAAATCTTGTAACAAGAACGTATATTACATATTTTACTTCACAACATAAAAGAGTATAAAATATAAACCTTTATTGAACTTTTGTTATAACTAAAGATTCATTACTGCTTACTTCATAATGATGTGCTTGCACCATCAATTCAGATAACCTCCACTTCAACATCTCGGTTGGTTTTGCTTCATCCAAAATGCTCATAATTTCTAAATTGATTTTTTTTAGTTTTTTCCTCAACATAATTGTCATATTAGGCATTTCTATGATATCATCATCAAAAGGGGTAGCTATTGCCTCTATTACTACAGGTGCTTTTCCCCTATCCTGAACATCAAATTGTGAGAGGAATATCAGTAAAATTATCATAAAAACTCAAAAATCCTAAATAAAATAACGTAATAATATAACATTTTTCAACTATTTAATTTGTACAATTTTAATAAGGCTTACCATTGCTAAAGAATGGGTGGGAGGAGCATCCTCGTGGTCTCTATCATGTGGGGGATCCATATCGTCCTATGACAAAGATTAAATATAAAAACTTCAGCGAACTGAAAGCAATAGATTTAGCAAAAAAAATTTATTAATAAAATGGTATATAGTACTTACCACCCTCATGATAGTAACTTTATTTGTATTTATGTGATTTAAATGGTAATCTATTAGTAGTTCTTCCTCTGCACTTATTGATTTTATCGCACATACAAAAACTTGATTCTCCTCATGCATCTCAAATATGCAATTGGGTTGCTTATTAGTTAAGGAAGGTCATGTACTATTTATAAAACCCCCAATATTACCTATTTCTTTTGGTCTCCCATCAATATACATTGCAAATCTTTTCCTTTGATCATTTTCTTTCCATTGTATATAATTTGTTGATAGTGCATACCTACGCATACTTTTTTTATATTAAACAATTCGCATCCAATCATTGTAATTGTAACACAGACCAACAAACTTGAACAATTCAACAACTTTGTTGTAACATACCTTTATCCCATCCATGAAAAAAAGGCCCAAACCACATAATGAGGATGGAGCTATGTGATATATCCTCTCATTAACACAAAAAATAGTGTTAATTGAAAGTAGCTCATTGGGTACCCATTCTTTCTCAATATGTGTGTACCGAAAGGGCACCTTGATATTGCCTTTGGTCTCATCATCATAAGAACATGACCCCCATTTAGTAAGGAAAAATTTCATGCACTTATCGAATCTTTTTCTAATTTGTTGACCTCTAGTTGATCTCCCCATTTTAGTCATACTACATGTAGAAATTTCATCTACCATTCCCTGATTTCCCTCATTTGATGTAGATAGATCTAACAAGTATCTATTTGGTGGGTCTCGCAATCCATCAAGTGAGATATTGTCACGTCCCCACTTCATATAGAATTTTGATAATATTTAAATAATATCTATAGAATAATCAAGTCGTGACGCATACGTACGGTTCTTCTTTGTCTATACGTGGGAGATATAAAATGTACTAAGTTGAAAGTGATTATATAATTATATGTCTATACGGTTCTTCTTTGTCTATATATACATTATATGATTATATAATATGTCTATTTATAACATACGTGCTCAGTGATAAAAAAGAAGAATATAAGAAAATTATATCTATTTATTGACTTATACCTACTGATCCATGTCACTGTGCACGATGCATGCCAAAGGGGTTAAATTTCCTACATATGTTAATCATTTATATTAAGTTAGCTAAAAATTACATGATACATATGCTACAAATAACTTAGAAGACAACATGAACAATATGCAACATCGTAAACATGAACAAATTTACCTTATATATGGAATGCAAGATTGTCAATAGAAGGGGTGACAATGTCTGTAGTCAATTGCCTGTTTACAAAAAGGGTGATAATCAAACACAATATATACATGTATCAGAAGCAATTAATTGAGCATATTAAGTAAAACATTGGTAATTATAAATCACATATGTTGTAATCATTAGAATTGAACACAATAAATATGTAATCATTAGAATTGAAATCAATAAATCAAAATTAAACATATATACTAATCAATATAAATATATATAAATAAAATTAAATCACCTATATACCTTGTACATTTCAATAATTTCATTGATCATCTTCTTCATCCATCTCATCATCATCAACATCATCATCATCATCATCATCATCATCATCATCATCATCATCATCATCATCATCATCATCATCATCATCATCATCATCATTATCATCACCACTATCATCATCGCCATCATCACCATCATCATCGCCATCATCACCATCACCATCATCATCATCATCATCACCATCATCATCATCATCATCATCATCATCATAATCATCATCATCGTCGTCATCATCATCACCATCATCTTGATCTTCATCATCTTCAATATCTTCTTCTTCCATAACATTATACTTTATCGGCCTTCCTTTTGGATCATGTCTAACAAAAAATGACCAACTTTTTTTATGTGGAACCTCTAAGTAAACACTTGCTCACATTGGCTTGGAAGAAAATAGTGCTCATCTCCAACTGGCTCAAACGATCTTGTATTAATCATTGTAAATTCATTATCATGTTGAATAATAGTTCTATCTAGATTATTTTGATTCAGTCGTAGCCTGTACCATTTGATGACAAATAGAACTACTTTGAAGGAGTTAAAGTGGCACTCAATTATATAATCCAAGATGTCATAGTATCAATTTTGAGATTGTTGAAGATGTATGCCATTTCTAGATGATATATTAGTGACCTAAAAAATTGCAGTTATCCTAGAATCACAAGTTTTCTTCGTGTCATCCAACTTTTTCATGAAAAATTTGTGGCCATGATAGTACATAACTTTTTGGTGCTTGACTTGCAATTTTTCAAGTGTGAAAATTATTTGCATCATCAGTTGATATGAAACATATGAGTCATTATCATTAATAAATTTGTACGTACCTCTCTACCTCTTAAACCATATGCTAGATCAATTACCATTGGTGTAACATTGGAATCTCCATTACGATGAGCTTCTCTAACCAATGAAGCAACACCTTCCAATGTTAATGAGAAACCATTTTGTTGACATCATTCAATCCATACCGTTATCCAATCAATATTGTTTGCAATATACAAATGTATTGCATCCCACTCTCGACCAACTGTATAAAAAAAATACACCAATTATAAATAACTTATATTGAAGATTTATAAGAATGAATTAACTACAATAACATCTTATATTTACCTCTCACTTTCCTCAATCTACCTTTTCCCATCAAGTACTCCCCTTTGAATTTGTTAATGGAGTTGGGATCCCAAATATGATCTACATGGATCTTTGCTGCAAACTTAGGAAGATATTCACTAATGTACACCATGGTCTAGTATACCATATATCCCTCAACCATAGAACCATCAGGATGTGCTCTCTGTCAAATCAAGCCTTTCAAAAATTTCAAGTGTCTCTCAACCATCCACATTGACCTAGTTGGTACAGGTCCACACAATTCAATCTCCTCAAATTGATGTATGAGGTAGTGTTCTTGTGCATTGAAAAAAGTTGAAGGAGACACTTTTGCATTTCACACATAAGAAGAGGAATTTTTCTCTTCCAATATTTTATATCTTCTTTGTTGATTTATTTTGATGACAATCACCTCATGTATTTTCCAAGATCATATAAAACTTGTTTGACACTGTTGGCAAAGTGGTGTGGGAGAGATAGAGGTAGAACATATTGCAATATTTGTAAAATGATCTTATCAATATTTTATAAAAGAATGCAATGAAAACTACATGTAGTATACAAATATATAGTGAATACGAAATAACATGAATTACCTTAATAAATGTATGCAAATCATGTGTTTGCATCCTTGGCCCAAATTCACTTTTCTTTGATATGAGATCGTTTATGTTCGCAGCAAACCCTGTGGGAAATCATATTTTTTTTATGACTTCTTTTATAGCATTTCTCTGTTGCTCTGACAATAACCAACTAAGGGCCCTTGTATCAATCTAGTCTCCATTGTTATTTGATCGAATGACATTTTTCATTGCATGGTTAGCTTTTTCAATGTCACTACAAATTTTGACAATTTTGTCTTTGTCACGCCTTCCATCCAAGATTTTCCATAATGTCTCTGTTACATTCTTTCCAATATGCATAGGATCAAACAAATGTGCGATTGGGAGTTTCTCATAGTACAACAACCTACTAAATTGCGTAGGATAACTTTTTAGTCCTTTTGAAAGTTGGTCATTAATGCCTTGATGACCTTCATGAGCATCAATTACATCATTAGTAAACAAAACACAATATCAAAATATAAATTTCAAACAAAAACCATCAGATGGAATGACATTACCTTGACAATTTGTTTTATTGTATTCCAACTTCCATAGGTGAGGTGTCATTCTCTGTGGCTTTGATGTAGTCTCTTCTTTTCCATTGAAAACATGTTTCTCGATAATTTGGTACTTATGGTTTCTATGGAGAAAGTGTCTATTCTCATCGAACACCTACTCTCCTAAAATTTTTGAATGAAGAGATTTCATCTTTGGACCACAAACTGAACATGCAAATTTTTCCTTTGTCTAAAGACCTACAAACTCATGTATAATTGGATTAAATATGTTAACTTTGTGTTAGTACTATAACATACCAAAAAAGAGGTGTTAAGAAGAGAACATACCACAACAATATGTTAGCCCATGGGGCATCATGTATTGTCCATACAAGCATTGCATGGAATTGAAATTGTCTTTGTCCTATTGGTCTAGAGATGTCATACATAGTGACCCCGTTCCATAATACCATCAACTCGTCGATAAGGGGCTCAATATATACATTGATATCTTTAACTTGGTATTTATCTAGTTGAATGAACAAAAACATTACATAATTATTATGACCATTTTGAGAAATTATTTATAATAAATTAATTTAGATGACTATTAAATGAAAAAATACCTGGAATAATTAGTGCCAACATTATGTGCTCCCTCTTTATGGATATCCAGGGAGGAATGTTATTGTTGATAACAAAAATAGGCCAAACTGAGTAAGTAGATCTCATCTCTCCAAATGGATTGACACCGTCCACTACCAATGAAAGCTTGAGATTATGAGGTTCTTCTTTAAAGTGTGGCCATTTTTCTTCTATTTCCTTAAATGCCGAACCATCCACAGCCATTCACATAATGTCATCTTGACTTCTATTGCGTGCATGGTAATCCATAAATTGTGCCAAGCTATTGCACTTGAATAATCATTGCAGATATGGAATAATGGGAATAAACCAAAGAACCTTGCGAGGCACCTTTTTTGTTATTCAATCTGATCAATATCTACTAATATGACAAACATGGCATTCTGTTTCAAATTCATGTTGTTTATGATATATAATATGATCATTCAGACATGCATGTATTGTTTGATACTCCATTCCAATATCTTTCATAATGGTAGATAATTCTCTTTACGAGTGAGGTAGAATGTTTGCTGGTGGTAACAAACACTCACCTATCAACTTACAACCAAAAATATAATTTGTTAATTTAAAGAATATTAATTACTACATGATTCACCCAATGTTAATTGTAAGGGAATTATGACTAAAATAATGAAAAAAGATGACATGCCTTAACATACATGTCATTGTTACGTTGGATAAACCATTCATAACCTTCAAATTCACCAACAATAATACAATAGCAAGAAGAGTTTTTTGGGAGCCTTCATATAGGGGCTTGTGTGCCTTCTCAAGTATAGGTACATCAAGGTCTACATCAACATCATCATCATCATCATCATCATCATCATCATCATCATCATCTTGATCATCATGATCTTCTTCATCATCGCGGTCTTCTTCCATGGGATCATTACCTTCTACTTCTATATTCACACCTCCATGTTCCCGCATTTGGAAATCCACATTCTTTGAATTGTCATAGTCCATAACATGAAACCCAGGGAGGTTGACCTATATGAAAATGATGACCTTATATTAACCATGACCATGATGTCATCATCAAATCATGTCTAATGTATTTTATAAATTATTAAAATACATACCAATGGATGAAATTTGTTTCCCCCTTCAATGTGCCCATGTTGCCTACAATGTTCCTCAACTGTTTTGATTAGATATCTTTGAGTCTTTAATCTCTTAAAAATTTTACAAGGACAATAACATTTTCCATCACCTTTTCTATTTAAGTTAGACCACGGTCTAGCAATTGTCTCCCTATTTTGTTGTGCATTGATATCGTCAGACATGGTCTTTCTTGACGTTGCAAGAAGAGCAATGCTTGGAACATATAGGCCTGATCTGAAGAAATCAGAAAATAAAAACTAACATGCAAAATGTTAAATTGAATGACATTTTATTATAGAGATAAATATGTTGTCTAGATTACTACATTTCAAAATTAGTGAAGGAATAGTAAGAACAAAAGAAAAAAATGCATCCAAGAGTCTTGAGAAGTGACTATCAAAAGGATGTCAATAAATGGTGATCAAATTTGTAAGCAAAGATTAGTCCCAATGAAAAACAAAACTTTCAATTTCTTAGTTATACAAAAGGTTGACTATCAAATAGGCTTGATGAGGTGACGATAAGTGTAACAATTTATGATTTAAAAAGATGCCAAAACAATGTGGATAAGAAATGTTTAAAGAAAGTTCTTCTTCAATGCTTATCCACTGTCACAGTGGTATAAAGTGATAAAAAATAATGATTCATATGGTTTATGATAAGTCACAAAGAAACTCTTATAACAGTCATCAAGAGATAATAGAGGTCATGCATGCATGATTGCAAAGCACAATGAATAAAGAACAGGCACTGTTATGAAGGCTCATAGCCACAGTAAGGAATGATGTCATAAAAATCAAAAGAGGGGCAGTTTCTAAAAGGTAGTGACATTCAAAGATTGAAATGAGGGTACTATATCATTACAAAGATGCAAGCATTAGTAGATTTTCATGAATGTGAATGTGTGGTGATCAACAATGCCATAAAAAGACTATTGTTAGTGTTTCTACAAAATAGAATTATAGTGTTGTGAAAGAAAAGATTCATGTTCAAGAAGAGTGCCTCAAAATAATGTTATTCAATGCTTGAGGGATGATATTTACTACTCTCATAATGACTACATGATGAAAAGATGGTAAGATTAAAAGATGTAAATCTTACCCACTGATATGATAGTTAGCTACAAGGCCATAGTGTATGTAACGAGAGGTGTCATATTGTCTTTCAAAGAGCAAAGTAAAAGCTGGCAGTAGCATCAAGAGGTGCATGTTTTCTACAAAGTTTTAGACCATGGAATGAAGAGCATGAGGCTATCATCACATCAATCCTTATGAGTTGTGAGATAAAAAAATATTGAAGGCATTAGATTTTACAAGGGAGCAATGTCCAGTGTAATGAAAGAAATGGAAAACCATACCAAGCATGAGGAATCATGGTAATTTTGTATAAAGTAGTGGTAGTGGTAAAGGGAACAATTAGAGTAGTGATTTAATGGTCAATATAAGATATAGAGATGTTTTCAAGAGGAGAGGCAATGATATGTATTTTGTTTCTAATGATGTGCTCACTACCACAAGACAATTTTGCAATCATGGATAATAGAACTCTGAATTGACCCTAACATGCATGAATTTAATGCTTAAGGAAGATTGACATGGTATGGAATGAATTGGATTGTGACTGTAATTCAACCTTAAGACAAGATAGTCACTACCTTGAGACTTAATGGCCTATGTAAATGAAATCTCCATTATTGTGATTTGGTTCCAAGGGACCCTGATCAACTTAAAGATATATGAAAAATATATATATGTATCCTTGTTTCAATACCTAACAATCATTTTTTAATTGATTTTGTGTCCTTGTTGCAGTGATAGAGGTAACTTGGATTAGTCAATTCATTTTGAAAAGAAATCTCATAGATAGATCCCAATCATTTTTTTGTTACACGAAGTCTTCCACTCCACCATGAGAATACGTCAATTGTAAGAATGAAGAACTACTAATCAACAAAGGATTGTCCTAACTTGGACTGATTGATATTGTGATTGGGAATGACACTAAACTAAGATAGTGTTATTTGGGACTACCAAAACAAAAATAATCATGTCCAATCCAAAGGAAAAATACCCCTATTACTTATAAAAAATTAAAGACTTCAAATTCTCTATTAACTCCGACCAAAAACATGCGAGGAAATTAAAATAGATAAATGAGTATGTCTGATTAGTGGGGGGTGTAATCAAGAAACATATTTAAATAGAAACATATTTATTGAATCAAAAAATAGTATATGTGTGTGTACAATATATTGCTAACTTAAATATGGAAAAACAAAAAATAAAAAAATTTAAAGCAGAGCAATATCTACCTAATAAATTTCAATCCTTTTAGATTATATTCACATTATTTTAACTTCAAACTTTTACATAATTCTACTTCAAATGCATGGATTTCATTAGCGTTGGAACTCGTACACTTTATAATAAGAATTGAAGACAAGTCACATAAAGCAAACAATCATTTAAACATGGACAATGACTAAGTATTGTGACCTCTCAAATAAAGATTGAAGATAAATAAATAAATAACTTCTACACCTACTAGTATGTCCTCACCAAAACAACAAAGTGTTACAGCAGAAGATTCTTTCGAAGAAGTAACAGATTTGGAAGTTGAAGTGGTGGCATGTGAATATCTCATGGTTGATAGAAAATTACATGAAGACCTTGGCAGTCCCTAAGAATGAAAATATGATGGGTACAAGAATACTTGTTCATAAGGATGGTAACAAGTTTATTCTCAAGCCTTTGCAAAAATAATTCTTCATATGAGATAAGGGTTATCTATTTTGGAAAGAAAGAGTATGCTGATTTGAAGAGTCGCACAAGGAAGAGGTCTATGAAAGAGGATTAGAAGATTGGAGCATCAATAATGGTTCTAAAAATTGATGATTATGACAATGAACAAAAGATGGAAAAATGGAAGAGTAGTGTGATTGAAGAAGATATAGTTATGTGCACACATTGGTGTCCTATCAGTGCACAAGTGCAAGATGGTAAGGGTCTATTCATGGAGGGAAGAAAAAAAGACCATTTTAACCTTACAAGGCAATAGGAGAGACAATCTAAATAATTCTATGGTGACTATCCCAAACAACAAACAAATGATGGAATTGCTAACATGTTTTCTTTTCATGTTTCTACACATTTTGCCTGACATCAACTTTGGTAATTATGACAGCTACAGAAGTGGGGATAGATTACGGCCTGAAGATGAAAGGGAAGTTCTTGAAAGATTTCTTATTCACCATCCAGACGCAACAGAAAAGATAGGTTGTGGTGCTGACTTCATAATGGTGCGATTCTGCCCTGCTTTTCTATGCATTTTTGCAACTTATTTTCTTGCACAATCTTCTAAACAGTCCTTCCTATTAGCTGATGTGAGTTTTAGGTAACAACAAATCTAATTTTCTTGCTATACCTTTATATCTTTCTTTAGCATTTCATATAAACATGGGGATACAAACTAAACCATGTAAAGGACTTGTAACCGGACAACTTTCTAAAGCATCTTAAGTTCTGTAAACATCAATTTCCAAAAGGGTTTTTAAGTCCTAAAAATTCATCGGTTACATTTCCTACATTTATGTTTTGAAATTTCAGATCTCAAAGTCTTTTGGAGACATAGAGAACAAAGAACACATAATAAACCCAATTTCTGAAATAGGAGCAAGAACTATTTGAAAATTCTGAAGTTGCATTTGTTTGAGAAATTAGTTAACATTGAGTATTTGTAGAATGACTTCTTTTTAGGCACCTAGAACATTCACAGATGATTTACATAGCCCTTGATGAAAATGCAAGATTTCAAATGTGTAGGTGGAAATTCATGTGGGAGTATTTTATCTTCACAGTAGAAGAATTTTGATATTCTAAATCATTTCCCAATCCCCGTGATATGGAGTAGTGGCAGGGTGCATCACGCGGACTGCCTTCTAATCTATCCATAGCAGAGAGTTTAAAATATTGCAAGCAACATAGGAAATGGAAGACGTATCCCTTCTGTTTAGGAGTATGAACCTCCTCAAAGAAGAAAGGAGAATTTGTAACTAGGCTAGTAATTATTAAGTTTCCACATGACTTTCCCTAATGTTAATCCAAGTTATTAAAATGTTATGCATACAACTTCACATAAACTTAATAAATGATAGTTGTGGGATTGATTATTGAAAAATAAATGTTAATTTAGAAATTAACTAATAGATAAAGGATACTTAACCTCTAGGAACTATGCAAATGAATAAATCTAATGTTATATTTGTTAAAAACATATTAAAAAATTCATATGATAAATTTTAATCCAAAACTCCATGATTTGATCCAATCCAATGTGTTAGAGTAATCATACTTTATGCTTATTAATTAAATCACTTTGGTTTAATTAATTAAGTCATTTATTACTCTATTTACTTAAGCTATCTTTTAAGTGCATTATAATTAATATATTTATTAATTATAATGTGCAACCTAGCTTTATTTTTTTCTTTATAGCTTTAGGGTTTTATTGTTCACCTATATGGTTGAACCCTTTGTTCATTCTTTTTAGATAATCTTGGAATACAATTGCTCTTTACATGTCCATAAGATGTCTCTGGCTTTTTGGCCTCCATAGATTTTTCTTGCTTCTATTCTTTGCTTCTTCCATGTGACAGGGTTATGCATGCAGGTGTTCTTGGGAGATTAGTCTTTCACCTAATCTAACACAATGATCACAATTCAAAGCCTCAAATTATTTGTTTAAGCCTTTTGTTTTCTTATTTTCAGTAATAAAGATAAGAAGTTCTAATGTATGTCAATCAGATCAGAAAAGAAGTTAAATTCAAGAAAGAGTTAATAGCCACTTTAATAGTTTCGGACATTGCCTGGTAATTAGTGTATATTATATGGTGTACATCTTTGAGAAGAAAGGGTAGAGCTCAATCGAAGTTAGCAAAGGAAGCATTCATTCTTGGGCTATTTCAAAATATATTGTTTGTATCCATCAGTGGAAAGTGCATAACAACAAATAAATCAATTGTTGGACTCTTGTAGGAGGGAAGTTACTAATGTCAAACAAGGAGAATAGAGACTAGTCAAGAATGAAGTGACATTATTTAGAATATTGGCATGCATTAAGTAGAAAGAGGTTAAAATATATATAGGCTTAAATTTGTAGTGTATAAACAGCTCTTGAAAATGCCAAAGGTTGCACATTTGATTCAACATTTCTATCAAGAGGTTAAAATTTATATAGGCTTGAATTTCACATTATAAACCATTTCTCCACTTTCAATCATAGCTGGATTATATTTTCTTATTTGTTTCTTAACTATTGTAACCAACCTAAGTGACCTTACAATGGCCTAACCAACCCCTTAGACCAGTCTATCAACCTTTCAAGGCACGATTGTCACTTTAGTACAGAGTACTTCCTAGGCTTGTAAACCTAGCTTTCTACATCTAACACCAAGTTTTACCATAGAATCCCCAAGTGTTATTGGGATTCTTTGACACTCTCCTTGAGGCAGTCGTCCTCTAAAAAGATCAAAGCTTGGATCATTCTCTAGGCCTCCCAACTGCAGGGATCTCGGAGGCCTAATTATGGTGCCTAACAAAGGAACACCCAATAGAATGGAGAGTTTCTAAATGATAGGGTTTGGAAACTATTATGGCACCTACCAATGGCCTATATTCCAAGTTTTGGGTTTTAAAACCATCCTAGCAGTGAGTTATGGGGATTGTACCCAAAAACTGAGCCATTCACATTTTGAATGCCTGGCTTTTCATCATTGCAAACTCCTCCCAACTACATCTTCCCATCTTGTGACTATGATGATCCTAATGTACATCCTCCAAACTCCCTTTCCACTAATTTGTAGAGTCTTTCAGTGTTCCATTTGGGAGAAATGGGGGATAATGGAAGGGGGCTTTTGTTGGATGTTATAGTTCCAAGTGCCCTGGGAGACATGTATGCAAAATGTGGAAGCATGGCCAAGGCACATAAACTGTTCAAAAAAATAACTCAAAGAAATGTGGTTTCATTGACTGCACTGATTGCAAATATCCCTCTTCCATTCATCAAAAGATAATGGAAGAGGGATATTTGTCAGATGTTATAGTTGCAAGCTCCCTGGTAGACATGTATGCAAAATGTGGAAGGATAGACAAGGTACGTCAACTGTTCAAACTACATTATAGTTACAATCTCAATCAAACAGCGTTCAAACCCCAGTGCAGATAATCTCAATTGAAAGGAGGGGTTCAAACCCCAGTGCAAACAATCTGTATAATGGATAAGCAATCTACGGCTTTGGCCAGCTCCCCGATAAAGCTTTGGCCTTCTTTGCACCACCAACAATATCCGAGCTAATCCCAATCCCAGCAAAACAATAAAATATGCAGCAGATGACATTTTTGGGGAACAAATTGGCTTCAAACTTTTTAAAACTGGTAATAATAAATAGATGCATTCAAATTCTCACAAGAGTTGGGAAAACAAAATCATGTTACCTCAGTGCCGAATCCACCCTCCAAATTACCTCAATGGGCTTCCAATACACAGTGCCGATGAGGTTTCATGAGCTGCAACCTTGAAAAAATTCACCATGGTAATAATGAAATGAAATCTTTTTTGTTTAAGTTATGTCTGTGTTCGTCGATAGTTCGACCTATATAATATTGGTCGATCTTTCGACGAACACGGGCATGGATTAAAATAAATGAAAGTTTTCCTTCTATAATCCGACCAACCAAAAAAAAATTATTTCATGGTCAAAAATTTTGGTGGAAAAACCAGGTCAAATCTACTAGTGAGTGCAGAATATTAGTGGGTGTCAATTACCACCGGGGTTTTTACCTATTTGGGTTTCCTCGTAACCATATTGGTGTTATGTGTTGATTTCATGTTTCATGTTTATGTAGATGATCATTTCAGTACTTAAGCATTTAAGTTCAGGTTAAGGATTAAGTGGAAAGATAAAATATAGTGAACACTGATTCACCCCCCTCCCCCTCAGTGTTCCTATTCCTAACAACTAACTTTACTAAAAATGTGTGTGCTTGAGAGAGAGACATTCCTAATATTTACTAACTTTAAAAGAAATCTAAAAACAAATATTTTTAGTAATTTCTATAAGATCTTAATGTTTTCTAACATTTTCTAACATTTCTACTATGGTTTCTAATATTTTGTAAATATTTTCTAACATTTTCTAACAAACTACTACGATTTTCTATCATTTTCTAACATATTCTAACATTTATACTATAGTTTTTAATGTTTTCTAACATTTTCTAACAATTCTATTGTTAGCACTTAAACCTACAGATGGTTGAAATATTCAGAAATTTATTAAACTCGTGACTCATGCACTCCCAATAGCTGCGTCTAGAAAAATTTGAATGCTAAGGTATTAAGGCTTTGAGCCTTCTTCACTTTGAGTGTAAAACTCAGGTGGGTTTACCTTTCAAATGCTTCTACAAAGCATAATAGAATTGATCTATGTACTTGACATAGTCAATGCAGCTCACAACATACAAATAAAAGTAAATGGATATAGTTTCTTGATCAAATGATGGTGAACATATGCAAATCAAACTAAACCAGTGCCCTATCCATTGGGTTAGAATCAAAATTGAACATCTACAGAATCCTATTAACATAAAGATACTGAAATTCAAATAAATTGCCTAACAATTCATTCTCCCAATTCCCAACCATGCCATCAGATTCATGTATTGACTTTCAAATCCCAAAGACCTCCCTGAAGGTTTTACTCTCTCCTTGAGAGAAACTCTAGTTCAGCCCCTATATTCACCTTGTGAACAATGTATTAAACTAGCCTTACTAATTAATGCATAAGAAATTCAAAGCATCCATACACAAAGACAACTAGAAATGGAAATGAAACTTCAGTATATTTGTATTAATTTTCAGTTGTATCCATTACAATTTTAGCAAAACATAAAAGAAAGTCGGGATCTATATTTAGTCTTCTTTTACAAAAAACTTCGACCACCCTTACAAAAGAGAAAAAACCTACTATATATACCTCTAGCCATCTTGGAATCCTTAAAAGGATGCAACAAGCTTCGAATGGCTAGGACAATGACTTGCACTAAAGACAAAAAGTACAAAATCAAAAGGCAGTGATTACAACAACAGAAAGTAGTTAACAACTACTAACATCTTCACAAGTGGCACCTTCGTCTAGAGATATTTCAAAGAAGTTACTTTGATTTGTAGCATGAATGATGACTTCCATTACAAGATAATTTACATCATCCTATGTTTAAAACATGCTCTCCCTCTAATTCTGGATTAGGTGCCATGTGCATTCTATTCTTCTTCCTCTTCCACCAATAGGACAGTTGGCTTCTTCTTCTTCTTCTTTGTCATTTTGTCCCATGCTGCCACATCATCATCAGATGGCCAGTTGTATGCTTGTAGTTCTTGTAGTGATTTGATCTATAGGTCCCACATGGAATCAGTTATGCCTTTAGCTTATGTTACAAACCATATGCAATCACTTTCAACTTTGAATAAACTATCAATTGTACTATTGCACCTTTCCAAGTCTAAGGAACTATCACTATTAAGGAAAGCATCCTGTTTAATTACCAACTAATCCATCGATTCCTTCCACTCATCCAAACTGACTACACTTCCATCATCACCATATATTGAAGGCAAGTGTCTACTATAGTTCTTATCAAACATAGCCAACTTAGCCTTTATTTGGTTAGACTTACCTTTAAAAAACTTTGACATAGCGCTTACCAAACCAATTTTCTCAAAAACCTCTATTACTATTTCAGGAATATCAGGTCTACTTTCCTGCAAAGCATCCAATTTATCAAACAACAAGCTTCTACCTGACCATTTACTGTAAAGTGGTTCCAAGGTGGCCAGTGACTCATTCATCTTTTCATTTGCCTTGTGCAATAGACCAACTGATTGATGGATTGACTCCATCCTCTCCTTGATTCTTCTTTGGCTATATTGCACAATCTTTGTTATAGTATCCAGAGATGCATCCAATCTTATTTTCTCCAAGTCCTCAATGGGCTTATCAAGGACCTCAACCTCAGGTTGAGGAGGGGCTTCAATTTGCAAAGGTAGGGGAGGCATTGTTTTAACTGCTTCTTCAAGTTTTTCCCTTAACTCCTCCAATTCACCTTCCATCTTCTTGATCAACATAAGTTTTGAATCCCTATCATTTGCAACCTTCATTGAGTCCTCAAACAATTTATCATACCTCTCTGACAACTAGATAGTTTTAGCTTCATTAAGGTGAGCCAAATGGGTTACTACCTTCGATACCTCTAGGTCAATGGTATTTTGGATGGTCCAAACAATCTTGTTACCTTCCATTTTGTCTTCAATGCTTACTAGAGATGGTTTCTAAGTTCTTGGGACCAAAGACCAAAGTGCAACAGCCTGTGAATTATGGTCATAACCACTCCCTCTAATCATGTCATCAATATGCACTTCATATGACAAGCTTCGCTCTGGTTTCTTTCTAATTTAGTCAATGATAAAGGAAGAAGTCAAATCCCATCTAGGAGTCAAAAGCATGCCACTTGTTTTAACAATTTCTCTTGCTTCCTCCACAGTGATCTTTTCAAGACTGGGATCATATGATGTAAGAGCCCTAAGAGTCTCTTCACTTGGTTCCATACCCTCAGGCAAGGACCTCTTTACTTCCTCATGTTTCCTCCGGATAAGGAAATCTCTAAATTCTTTGCTTTGGATAAATTGGTCATCACAGAGAAATTCTTCTTGGTACAATTCTCTTTCATCCTGTCCCAACAATAAGGCCAAGTCCCCTATATCTTGTGTCACCATCTTCTTTCCTTCCCTGATAGCCTTTCTCAATTGATGGTGATAGGCCCTCTTACTAGGCACAAGGACTGAAGCACTGTCCAATACCTTCATTTGTTTCTTCTTCTCAGAAGGTTCACCAACCTCAACTTTGTATTTTTTCAATGGTGGCTCTGAGATAGCCTCCACCTCCATTGGATCTTGGGTTAGGTCAATAATTGGTCCCTCCCCTACTGGAGGTGGATTGCTACCTTCCTGTGACTCATCGATGAATTCTTCATTTTCAGAGGTGGAATAGTCCCTCAACACTTCCAACTTCTCCTCAATTATCCCTTCCAACTAGCTAGATAGGGGACCGTGCATTTCTATCATTTTTTCCATTCTTTGCAAGTATGAGAGTTCAAGGAAAAAACCACCAAAAGGAATTCCATCTTTCTTCAATTGAGTCTCCAAGTCTAGTAAATCAAAATACTTACTCCATATTTTCTTTTATTCATCAAAGTCCATCACATTTCTTATTACATCCTCCTCATCAAGGGCCTCGTGCTCTCTAATTGTTCCAATGCTAGGAATCAAAGTCATCCTAGCCATTTTGATGAAACCCTCAGAATCAACATACCGGCAAGTACCTGCAGTCATCTTGAAATGATTGAGCCAGCCACTGACTTGATCAATTGCCCTTTTTCCAATAAAAAAGCTATCAATCTTGAATTGCCTGGGTGTGAAAGTACCCTTCCTATGAGGCCCTAGGTGCTCTTTGTCAGTCCACATTAATTTCCAAATAAAATCCATCATGGCTACCCTAGGAGGTACAGATCTTGGAAGTAGGTGTGGGGGCTGAGGGCACCCATATACTCTGATAACTGTGGAATTGTCCCCCAGGTAGAAATCTCCCCAATTGTGGTTTCCTGGCCAATTGTCCTCATATTGCAATGGTCTTAAAACCCTCAACACCCTAGTTGGCAACCTCACAACATTTGTGCCTAACATTTCAAGTATTGGATGGACAAAGTAATTCTGAAAAATGAAGAAGTCACACTCATTGGATGTGATATTCCAAACCCTCAACCAATACTGCACTGGGTTGGGAGTGCCCTTAAAATGGGTCTTGATCTTCAATATCCTTGCATCAAAATCACTAACATAGTGGTACAGAATCAAATGCATAAGAAGGGATTAATGCATGAAACTAATAGGCCTTTTCTTCTCCTTGACAGACACAAACCCTTCATGCATCCTGTCGATTATATATTGGATACAATCATAATCAGTGTTGGTGTGAGAATTCTGAATGTCCAAGATTATCATTAAAAGATCAGCAAGCAATTTCTCATCATCCCCATCTATTCCCAGAACCCTACATAACCCATGACACAAGAGTTTGATATAAAAATTGAGGGATGCAAAAGAATAAGGGGCATTCATACCTGGCGAGAGAGGGGTTATGTATTTATCATGCTTGGGCATGTGCTTGACTATTTGGCTCTTTACTGACCCTACATTACTAGCATACTTTTCCCTTTCCTTCTTTAAGTCAATTTCAGTGGAGGAGGAGGAATATAAATTAAAGGTTCTCATGAAAGACCCCCTATCTAAAGAGATAAACACAAACTGGTCTTCACACCTAATGCATCTAGAAATGGGGTCATACAACCTAGCCAACTCAATGATTAAATCAACATCTAAAAACACATCAGGCACAATTAACTTTGCCATTCCCAACACCCAGGCATTGCAAACAGGTATAGGTCTACTCCTATTATTGTAAAAATATGAGAACAAGGAAAAACTAGAACCTCCAGGAGTAATAGGGTCCCTATGTAATGCCCCTCCAACCCTATCAAATCTTGGTTATGTTCACTTGAAATTAGGAAGGACTATATGTGAGAATGATTCTGCTTGAGATGGTTTCTTAAACCAAACCTCTTCCAACATACCATAACTTCATATTTTAATGTGGGAAATAAAAATACTTACATAAGTATGTCCCTTTATATCTTCATGTGTGTCAGTGATAGGATCACCTGATAGATCTGTATGTTTCTATGTGAAATGCTCATTATTAATATTTATGTGTACATTAGGTTAATTGACTATAATCATTTAAGGGTTAGATGGGTTACCGTCTCTAATAGCATTACTTGGGATTAGACATGATCGATGCATTTATGGTTATATGATTTGTTTATCTTGATTTGATAATGGGACACTTTTAGTATATGTCTGATGGTTAAATGGGTTTGTGAAAGATAATAAATGATTTATATTTACATGATTATGTTATGATTCATTATTGTCATACAATATAGAAAAGAGATCATTTTGGTACTAACCACACTAATCCAATTATGCTTTGTTGATGTGACTATCAGAAGAGGGGAGGCAGCCACAGTTACTCCTCTAGGAGGTCCACATGATGTCGCACTCTCCCTCCTTGTTTGCAATTGCTTATATATATATATATATATATATATATATATATATATATATATATATATATATATATATATATATATATATATATATATATATATATATATATATATATATATATATATATATATATATATATATATATATATATATATATATATATTGGTGTACTTGGTTGGTGTTGTAGGATGCAGGTACCAGGCATCATCTCCACCTGGCTACACAGGTCTGAGCGTGCCTTAAAAATCCTTGAACTATTGTTGTGTGGAGGTATTACCAACATTACTCTCAAGGTTACCATGGACTTAGGTTTCTCTTTAGGAGGTTACCCTAGTTGGGGGATCCGAATGCACTATGTGATGTGGTCTTGTGAATTATGATTTGATGCCATTTTGTGATTTATGATGTGAGTTAGATTTATCCCTAACTAGGATATATATGTGTATATATATTTATTATAGATAAGTGTACATTGATTGTGTGCTATATAGGTATGTGTATATGTGGGTGCACACGCATATACCCATGCTTATATAAATAATAATATTTGTATGGATTTATCGATTGTTTTAGTGGTATGTTATCTAAAGTGAATTCAATGAAGTGTATTAAATAAATGTATTAAAAAGTGAAAATAATATTAATAATAGTAATAATAAAAATAAATGCTCTTTGTAGTAAAACTAGCTATCTAGGAGGGAGTTGAACTTGAGTCCTCCTAGAAGTTAGGCTAGTTGGTTTCCATGTGTGCTAAGTGGTTTTCTTGAAAGTTACTTGTTGGATGTTCTTGTTATGTTTTCCTTCATGGTTATTTTTAATTAAATTCATTAAAACTTTGTTAAGTGCTTATGGGAATAATTGGTTTAATTTTTCAACCAGCTATGGAAGTTGGAGAAGTTGCTTCCCGTAAAGCAACTCCTCCAACCACATAGTTGGAGGAAAAATGTTTGAAGATTTGGTGTGTGAAGGGGGATAATAATTTTTGGAAGATTTGTTTTTCTTTTGAGTGGTCTGTAAATGGTTTCTCCAGAAATTTTTGGTGAAAGTTATGTGAGCTTGAGAGTCTCTAGTTGGTGAAGTCTTATGTGTGAGGATTGCTTGGAGTTGATTGCTAGAGGAAGATTTTTAGAAGGACATCTACTCAAGGCTGGAAAGTTTGTAGAGAGTCTCCAACCAAGGGAGGATGATTCTCCGCAAGACCCCATGTAGGGTCTAAACTAGGATGTACCTCCATTCTTCCCTTGTGCGTGATTATGTATATGATTGATATGTTACTCGATGAGAATGTGATGGTTTATTTATGTTTGAAAATGAGAACTATATATATGTTTTGTTTTTTTTGTGTGTATTTGAAATATGTTTCCGGGAAGTAATTTTTATGAATGTTTGTTTGTTCACTGTGGTGAAATCTTCCTGGGAGGGTAGAAGTAGTTTTGATCATGTAGGATAGTGTATTATATTGTTATTGAATGTATTATGAATGCTTCCAGAATTTAGAACTGTTGTTTCAACCTTACTAGTCCATGTTGGTTTATGCACCACCTTTTTTTTGTTCAGATCTAGAATAGTTTTGTTAGATAGATAAGATGGATTGATGAGCCATTTTTGAAGGGAAACTGGGAGATCTCAAATGGGTCGTGCTCAAATTAGGCAACCACAGTCCCCATAATGCCCAGTTTTACTTGCAAGACATTGTTGACTGTTACATTTTGCAGTTTTTGTCGGTTTAGTATTGACCGAGCAGGTCAGTCTAGTATTGATCGAGCCAGGTCGGTTTAGTGTTGACCGAGCCAGGTCGGTTCAGTGTTAACCAAGGGAGGTCAGTGTAGTATTAATCGAGGGTGGTCAATGTAGTGTTAACTGAGGGTGGTCAGTGTAGTAGTAACCAAGGGAGGTCGGTGTAGTGTTAACCAAGGAAGAGAAGAATGAAAGTGTTAATCGAGCAAGACAGGAATGCTAGTGTGAATCGAGCTAGATAGGGAAAAATAGGATTTATAACATTTAAGTATAAGTTTACGTACTTTAAAATTTTTTATACTTTAAGTTATACTTGTATAAAGGGTTTAGGTGCCTTCTGAGATGATTGAGATAGGTTCCAGATTCATAGGAGTTAAGATGCAATTTCTAATTTTGAGTTTTCTTAGAAATCAGACTTAGCCAAATTTCAAGCACGTGAGATTTTGTAGAGCATGGTGTTTTGGCATATGAAATTTTGTGTAAACTTTAAATATGTTCATTTCTTGTTTTGTTGGAATTATATGGTGCGTTTAGATGCTTGAATAAGGTTTAGGATGTGTTTTAGGGATCAGAATTAGAGTTAGGGTTGTCCAATGGACTAGGACGGTTCTAGGGCCTCCTAAATATTTCCCAAGCATTCCTAAACTTTCCTATTCTTTTCTTTTTCTACGCTTTGATTCTAGTTCTTGAAAGTATTTACAATGTATTTTATTTCAAGTATGATGTATTTGTGATGTGTGAAGTTTGTATCACCTATGTATGTTTGTTACTTATTTTGTTGAGGTTACATGGTTTACTTATGATGATTTTGCACTTGGCATAGATTTGTGCTTAGTTTGTGAGGCTAGGACTCGTCTCGATGGCCAGTGTGCACGAGAGGGTTCCTTAAACCTATAAATGAGCCTTGTAAAGTTTTACTTGTGCATGGGAAAGGTTTTATGTTTCTCCTTGAGATGTCTTGTGATAGACATTCTTCCAATGGTTCCTGTTATGTATATGGCTAAGGTTAGGACTCATCCTGAGGGCCTGAGTGCATGGGGGAGTTTCCTAAACCTATGAATTGGGACTTGGAAGTGTTATCTTGTTTTGTGACTTGTGATGGGGTAAGGGAATAGGAACCTTAAGTGAGTGGCTCACCATAGGTGCTAGAACCCTAAAGTGGTTGCTAGAGGATCCTATGGGTGGGTTTCTAAAAAGTGATAACCTTAAAAATTAACCTGGGAAGGGGGGATTCAAAAGATAATGAAAGAAAACATTAATGGCCACACAGATCTAATTGGAGTACCGGGACCAGGGATAACTGCTAGGATGGATCCCTATTCATAAAGGGGAGACCGGGGTTACATGGTTGCCAAGAAGGATCCCAATGTACAGGTTGTGTGATGACACTCACTTAGGTGGTCTCCTAGAACTTTAACCTCGGTGTTATAATATGATGATATTTTATGTGCTTTATTCTTGCTCCTTTGAGTCTGGGATTTGTTGGTTTTTTGAGACTTAGATTGTCTTAAGGTCTTGAGAGTACCTTGGTTCTATCTCCTAGCATGAGGGGTGGAACTTTACCAGTTTCACATGGTTGGGTGGAAAATCTCTTTCGAGGTATTGTTTGTGGTTCGTGTCATGGTTGAGATTCTGAGTTGTTCAGTGGTGAAGATTATGTTCTTGTATCATGTATCTCTATCTTTTGTTATCAAGATGTAAAGATGTATTATAAGCCCTTGGGCAACTTGATGTAATTATCTTTCTATATGCCTTCGGGCAATGTGCAGTAATTGTAATTATGTTTGTAAAAGAAAATTGTAAGGAATAAGCTATGTATATGTGAAGGGTAGAATCATGAATCTAAAGAAGGGATTGAATATGGTTAAATCAATGAGTAATTTCTTACCTTATAACTCTTGTGAATTTTAAATGAAATTGAAAGTAATGGTTCTATGCAAACCTTTGTAATGAAAGTACTTATGGATGTAAACTTCTTTAGAAGGAAACTTGTTTTGATATTTGGTTAGTGAAAAGATGTGCTAAGGGTTCAAGGGTATCTCCAGGTGAAATAATAAGGGAAAAAGGAACATGTATGTTATCAAAAGAAGTAATGGGATGTGATTTCTTAAATGTATATTTCAATGTGACTGATGTTGGGTTTTTCAACTAGGTTTAATATAAATCCTTTACTAGATGTTTATAAGGTCATGGTTGATAATTTGTGGAAGTTAAACTTATGGCAAAAATGATTCATTTAATGATTTATGTTGGTTGCCAATAGATGATTAAGGACTCTTAATGGAAAAGCTTAAATAAGTTTTGATGGTGCCTTTGAGTTGAGCATAGTTATGGTTAAGGGGTAAATAAATATGAAAGAACAAATGTGCTTAGTGGATGTGATAAGTAACGTGTGCTTGTTTCACTTCTGAAGGTAAATTACGTGTTAGTCGGTAAGGGAAATTAATTCTACTAGTTCATTAATGTAATTGGTTATGATGTGAAATGGAATTAATGTTAATTGAAGTTGTAATGAAAATAGAATTATTTAGATTAAGTAATTAAATGAAATACTTGATAATGGTAATTGAATTCATTAAGGGAACCTTAACGAATGTACTTGTGGATGGTAATGATGATATGTTAGAGTGTAAAAAAAAATTTAGTTGTAATTTTAGATCATTGACCTAATTCCTTATGGGTTCCCTGGTGGGGACATTACACCCTACATTTGTCCATGAGATCATCAAATGTCATGTCGATGGCCTTCTTGTTTTCTTTCAAACTAGGAAATAGCTTGACAAACTCTTCTAAGTAATTCGGCTTTCCTTTGTCCTCTCCACTCTATTCTTTTACAACCCCACTGGATGATGCTCCACTCGTCGCAAGATGACTCATCTTCATAGAACAAGAAATTCATAGCTTTGCAACCTTCACACTACTCAATCTCCGCTACGACACCAACAATCTCAACTATCTTCAGAACAACTTTGAGAAAAAAAAGCAATGCAGTCCTACCTATATACTCCAAAATTCTCATGCATACAGTTGCCAAATTATAGTAAATCCAGCCTAAGTCACTTCTACATTCAATTTTGCATATTGCCAACCTTCAAATCAGAGCTAGCTATGGTGTGGATGATGACAGGATGACTTAAAAAATCAAAAACAGGGTGCAAGAGTAATGA
>BSBK01013318.1:77500-87846 GCA_027943335.1 Chamaecyparis obtusa
TTTCTTTTGGCAACATTTGGGTAAATTTTACCTCAGCACTCGGAGTTGAATCAGATTTTACAACCTTCAATGGCTCTGACTGCTGCTCAGACCCTGCAGATTGTGATGGATTTGTGCATGTGGCATCAGCAACAGGCTCTATGCTCTTTCCCATCTTTGCAGCTGTTAGATGCATACTATCAATGAGTGGAACACCAAACAATTTGGCAGGAAATGCACCAGCTTCAAGCCCCTTATCTTTATACATTTCTCTGGAAGCCAAGCCAGCTTGATGCATGTTGGTTCCCTGATTACCATGTTGCATGATCTTGTCACCCTCAACATTTCCTGTGCCTACTTGCAGTGAAACCTCTGGTTGTGATGATGAAATGAAGGACCCGATCCAGCTCCCTGGTGACTCTTTAGCTCCAAAGCTAGGAACAACGGGGGTGCCATCTGAGCCATCCCGCAGTACTAATGAACATTGTTTGCAAGATATAGCAGCATACTTCGAGTCTGATTCTTTATTATTTTGTGCATTGTATGATAACATTCTTGATGACATACTTGATAACTGCAAATCTGTCCCTGATGCTTCACATTTGTTATCTTCTTGATGGTTATACTGTTTCATTGGTGGCTTGTACTTCTGGTAATCTACCATATTTTGGTTTAGATATGGTACTCTGAATTCTAATACCTCACCTGTACCCTGAAGACCAGAAAAGCCATCAGCGAAGTGCAATTGGTTCTTCAGCGAGTGCAACCAGTTTTCAGATCCCACTCTTCTTACTGCTCCTAGATCATCTATTGTAAAGTCTTCCAATTTAGATCTTGTTGGAAAGTTGACTATACTAGTGTATATGACTAAGATTAGTGTTGTCATTATAGCAACAAAGTCATACGGAGTTTTGGTGTCAAAGTTAGAAGATCAGAATTTGGCTAAGTATGGAAGACAGGACAGTCAGTGAAGCACCTGATGAACAGAGCATCAACGCACATGCGTATGACCGAGTTTTGGCATGCACCCTTGAAGATAAGCTATTGAGTATGATATTAAGCTATGGTTAAGAATGCATGGTCAGATGTGTTAGTATGAAGAAGTTACAACAAGCTGAAGTGACACAGATAGTGAAGCAACAGAACAGAACAGAGCATGGAGCCAACTGTTAGTATTTTGATTAGCATGTATCATATTGTTTTGTAAAGGCTATGAGCCTATTGAAAATATGTTATAAACTTGTTAATATCAATGTATGTAAACACGCTTGAGCCAATTCATTTGGAAGCATTGTATGTAATAGGTTATAGGTCGACTTAGTAAATAGTTTTGTTTGCGCCTATATCTAAGACATGCACTTTTGTATTTAAGTATAATGTTGATATGGAGAGTTGATAGAAGAGCAGAAGAATACGAAGTATGTGTTAAAGAGCAGTAAGGATGAAATAGAGCTTTACAAGAGGTTAAAGCATCAGCGCACAAAAGGAACTGATCAGACAAGCAGTGTCATAGCAATAGTTCACCTTGCAGATATAGCATATATCTGATATCCAGAAGGTTGTAGCCTTCCTCATTGAGCAGTGAGCTCTGGCAGTGAGCCATCCACCCATAACAGGGTTTGTTACTGAAGACTCCTAACAGGGTCCGACCCTTGACAAGGTCATTGTACTAAAGCATTGTAATGACTACTCCTAATAGTGCAAAGGAACATTAATAGGTTCATAATACACAAGTACAACTATTAGTGGGTATTAATTCCCACTGGGGTTTTTCCTTTGGCCAAGGTTTCCCTGTAATCATATCTGGTGTTAAGTGTTATGGTTGTTTACTTCATTTTCATTGTTATTCAATTCAGTATTTAAGTGAGTTAAGATTTAAGATATTAGAAATTAATATTGAAGAACACTGATTCACCCCCACCACCCCCCCTGCCCCCCTTCTCAATGTTCCCATTCCTAACAATTGGTATCAAAGCTTTGGTCCTCTGAAAATAAGTTTAACCACTTGAGGAGATCATGGGTTCAGAAGAAGTGAAACATCTAAAGAAGAATCTTGAAGCAGCTCTTCAAGATCTTGATAGATCTGAAAAAGAAATTGAAGAACTAAAATTGAAGGTCAGTGGCACTCAAGTATTCATCAAGAAAATTAGAAAAGATTTGAAGGATTGTTCAAACAATGATTTGGGAAAAATGGTCAAAAAGTTGAATGAAAAAACATGTCTCTGAAGGATCAAATTGAAGAGTTATATGAAAAGTTATTCAATAATCAAGAAGCCTATGAAGAACAAATCAAAGAGAAAAAATAGTTGGATGAAGAATTGAGGCAAGCAAATATGAAAATCTTGGAGTTAGAAAATATCAAGAAAAAGGTGGAATCTGAATTGACTGAAGCAAAGAATCATATTGACAAATTGCACACAAGTAAGGATCTAATAGAGTCACAATTGTATGCAAAAAAGATTAAAGGAGATACCACTGGTATTGGATTCAATGCAGCACAAAATCAAATCAATGATATGTGAGAAAGAAGGAAAGCACTAGAAGAATCTACAAAAGCTAAGAAGACCTCAGATCAAACTGAAGTTAAAGAAGAACCATCCAAAGATGGACGCAAGCTGGTAAACAGAACTTGTTATGCCTATTATAACAAACATGGATATATTGCAAGAGATTGTAAAGAGGTTAGACCTTCCAATGGTTATTGTTATTCATGCAATAAATTTGGTCATAGAGCTATGAATTGTAGATCAAATCAAAGAAGTCAGACTCAGCAAAATTAGAGAAATCAACCACAGAAAAATGTTAGACGTCTTTTGAAGATTACATGTCAGATATTCAATTACAATGGTCACACAACTAGACAATGCAGTATGGTGACTCACATCAATGCGTTGAGGACTATAAGGCCTCCAGTTATTTGTCACTCTTGTAACAAGGCTAGACACATCTCAAAGTTTTGTAGATCAAAAGCACAAAGACAAGTAAGCCCTAATAATTCTCAAAGATCAATATTGGATGAATCAAGAGAAATTAAGTTTGTACAAGCTACAGAAGATGTGAGCAATACTTGGATGGAAGTAAAGAAAGATAATGTTGATGACTATGTAGTAGATGCATTTGTAATGGACGCACCTTCTACTTTTGGATGAATGACCCTCATGGTCATAGGGGGAGCTAGGTTATCTCTAGACTCCTGCGTGGCACGTATACTCACCCTTAGAGTATGCACCTTTGGTTATAGTTGTTTGGATACTAATTGATGTTGTATGCAAGAGCACACAACTTGATTGATAGCAAAAATGAAGATTGGAATTCTCTGTTGCATTTTGTATTATGGCAGAAATCATCAATTATAGAGAGTTGTTTTAATAGTCACTGGAGATCCATTATCCACACATTTGCATTCAAGTTCTAGCCTCTAGAGAGCATAGGATATCAAGCAGTTATTATTGAAAGATTGCAGTTGGTTTATCAACGAAGAAGTGTGAAAGTTGGTTACGAAACTCTTCTTTGGAAGTGATGGTTGAAAAACCCTTTGCAAACCTATTTGATCGATTGGTCAAGTAAGTAATGGCCACTCCAGTTGTGTTTGATGTTACTAAAAGGAAGAGATACATTTTCAAGAAGCATCCCTTTAAGTCAGTCTTAGATGACCTAGAAGGGCATTTTCTAGAACTCTGATGGGACTTCTGCATGTAGAGGACATACGTGCATACATATATTGCAAGAAGGAACCTATAGGATTGGACAGGATTAGGTTGCACCTTGAAACAATAATGAAACTAGACATGACATTCATGGATGAGTCTGCGCACCTTGCAAATCACTTAATTATTGAGTATGTGACTGCATATGAGTTCTATGAATCCAAATGGATTAAGATCCTACTGAGCATAATAGATGATGACCTATTTTGGATAGGAGAAGTCCCTGTTAGAATAACTACTGATCTTATTTATGAGATGATCAGACTTCCTAAGACCCATGCCATTCTTCCTATTGGTAAGGATGTAAGGAAACAAGTGGAGCAAGCTTGTAAGTCCTGTAGTGATAAGCGCAACATGACAATTGAGCCGATAGAGGAGAAGGACATAAAGCTAATCTCTATGATACTTGGTTATAAGTTCCAGCATACAAACAAAGTGAATAGTGTGTCTGTAGCCACTATTTTGGCAGCTATCAGAATTGTAAAGGAAAATGGAGAGTTCAACCTATGTGAGATCTTGCGTGCACAGTTGATGGATAACATAAGGGCTATTAAGCATGATAAGAGAAAAGTGTTCAGATTCGGGTCACTAATCATTTACATGTACTTCCATATTGTTGGTAAAGTATTAGTTCTTTATCTTGACAGGAGTCTACCCCAAATGCCACAAATTTCATTCAAGGCATCATCTGAGAGCACCTTAAAAGATTTCATGGACTTAGAAATAAAGACATTCAGAATCAAAATGCAGAGAAGGTATAGGATACCTGAGAGTATAGTGGAGAAATATAAGGACAGTATATGTTTCATGGTGGAAACTGATATCACATGCATGGAAGTAGTGGAACATAGGACTAAGTGGATTCATCCATTTGGTTATGAAGTTGAGGAACATATTTTGGAAGCTTATGCACAAGTCCTCCTGTCAGCACCTAAGGATCCTAATGAACCAAGGTGGGGTACTTATGAGGAGAAGACAAGACAAGTAGATTCAGTCTTGTACAGTGTAGCAACAAAAAGGAAAGCATCTAAAATCACATCAAACATACTGAAAATCCATGGTGTCACACAAGAAGACTTGGATAAGGAAAGGGAAGCCAAGATTGCAATGCAACTTGAGAGCGCACCCTCTTTTGATATCAAAATATAGAAGACTGATGATCCTAAGGAGAAGAAGAAAAAGATAGAAGAAATCACTCCTGTGCCCACAAATACTATTGATCTGGAGTCCACTCCACCTCCTGAGCCTAGCAAGATGCCTAAGAGGAAGAAGCAGACCGGTACAAGCCACCCATCATCTAGGAAAACAAGAAGCTAAGGAAAAAACACTCAAGCACCTCCTAAGGTATGATTCAAACCAAATCTTGAAGTGTTGAGAACTAGAATAGTTGATGAAGGAAGAATTGATCAAATAGAAAAATTCTATGATAAATATAGTGAGATAGATAAATCAGAGATCCATGGTATGATAATCAAACACATGATTAAGTTCAAGAAAATAGTTCTAGAACTTAAGACAGTTATACTGAATAATGTATGGAACATTTTAGACTTTTTGAAGAGACAAGCTATAGAAGAAGATCTCAGGATAAGAGAAAAGATATTCGATGAAAGCCTCCTAGACTGCTCATTTGAAGAGAAATCATTGTTAGGTAAGTGCACAAAGATGGGGGACCAAAAAGATGCCACTTTTCTTTTTGGCCCCCCATCATGCATAGTGTGCACGCACTAAAGGGCGTGTGCCCTATAGGGCTTACACCCTATGGCTTTGGCAATCCAAAATAAAGTGTGTGCACCCTATAGGGCGCATGTGCTTTGGAAAACACATTTTTAGTGTTTTTCAAAGGGCGTACACCCTATAGGGGCACGCCCTTTGAAAAAACCCTCTTAAAGGTTGTTGCGTAGGTTTGAAAGCTCATTTTGCTTTCTCAAACCCATGTTTTTAGCTAAGAAGGGATTCTAAAGTCCGCACACACTGTTATTTTGGCTTGTGAACTGATTGTTTTCGTTCATCCATCCATCAAATGGCTCCATGACATCATCAAGTTTGATTCGAAAGAAGAGGTAAGTGTTTTTATAGCCCATGCCTCTTATTTGTTTTAAAATTTTAGTTTTGTTGCAATTTGTTTTGTTAAAATTTGTTTTTGTTTAAATTTGTTGTGTAATGAAGATTTTAAAATGTAGTTTTTTTAATTGCCAAGAAGAAATAATCTCCCTCAACCAAACTCTCCACCAAACCCTCCGTCTCCTCATGAAGAACCAAATGAAGAACTGAATGAAGAAACAAATGAAGAAAATGAACATCAATTGCCTCCACCAATTACGAAAACTCCTCCTGGAACATAACAAAATTTGATAAACCAAATTGAAAGAGGGCAAAAAGAATTAGAATTTTTAATTAATAGATTAAAAGATTCTATGGTACAAATCCTAGAAGGGAAAGGCTTGCAAAATCATTGGAAGCAATCTTGACCCATGTAAGCATGGTTAGTGGGCAAATTAATTTATGGCGCGATAAAAGAGAAGAACAAAAACAATATTATGCAAATAAACTATCTTATGCAGACATAAAAAAGAAAAATATCACAAAAGATGACATTTTCCAGCTATTTAAAAAACCAAGGGACACAGATACTCTTATAACTACAATAAGGAGGTTCTCAATTCATTGGTGTGTAAATAAAGACATTAAAATTTTTTTTTGGGAGAGATGGTGGATGGTCTTTGATTCACCTCCTTGTAACAATCATGAGGTTCCTATATATTTCTTGAGGAAACTTTATTGTGAGTTTGTACTCAAGGAGGTGCATAATTATTTTGACATTCTGGATTCTCAAGGTAGAAGAGAGGGGTCATCATTTGATTGAGAGGGGGCACATCGTGACCCTAATGCACCTAGGGCTACTATTGGCAAGCCACAGGTGGATCATGTTAGTATTCCTTTTATTGTGAAGGAACATGTAGAGGCAGACACACTAGGCACGATTAGTGCTCTGACATAGACTCTCATTCAGTGTGCCACTCCTTTAGTTGAGGGTGACTATGGTCAATCCTTAAGGGTGCATATTTTTCAGTCATGTGGATGCTTGTACACTTATTTTGGCTTGTGAACTGATTGTTTTCATTAATCCATCCATCAAATGGCTCCACAGTGTCATCAAGTTTGATCCGGAAGAAGAGGTAAGTGTTTTTATAGCCCATGCCTCTTATTTGTTTTAAAATTTTAGTTTTGTTGCAATTTGTTTTGTTAAAATTTATTTTTGTTTAAATTTGTTGTGTAATGAAGATTTTAAAATGTAGTTTTTTTAATTGCTAGGAAGAAATAATCTCCCTCAACCAAACTCTCCACCAAACCTTGTCTCCTCATGAAGAACCAAATGAAGAACCGAATGAAGAAACAAATGAAGAAAATAAACCTCAATTGCCTCCACCAATCAAGAAACCTCCTCCCGGAACACAACAAAATTTGATGAACCCAATTGAAAGAGGGCAAAAAGAATTAGAATCTTTAATTAATAGGTTAAATGATTCTAGTGGTACAAATCTCGGAAGGGAAAGGCTTGCAAAATCATTGGAAGCAATCTTGACCCATGTAAGCGTGGTTAGTGGACAAATTAATTTATGGCGGGATAAAAGAGAAGAACAAAAAAAATATTATGCAAATAAATTATCTTATGCAGATATAAAAAAAAAAAAAATCACAAAAGATGACATTTGCCAGCTATTTAAAAAATCAGGGGACACAGATACTCTTAGAACTACAACAAGGAGGTTCCCAATTCATTGGTGCATAAATAAAGACATTAAAAACAATTTTTGGGAGAGATGGTGGATGGTCTTTGATTCGCCTCCTTGTAACAATCATGAGGTTCCTATATATTTCTTGAGGAAACTTTATTGCGAGTTTGTACTCAAGGAGGTGCCAAATTATTTTGACATTCTGGATTCTCAAGGTAGAGGAGGGGGGTCATCATTTGATCAAGAGAGGGCACATCATGACCCTAACACACCTAGGGCTACTATTGGCAAGCCACAAGTGGATCATGTTAGTATTCCTTCTGTTGTGAAGGAACATGTAGAGGTAGACACACTAGGCACGATTAGTGCTCTGACACAGACTCTCATTCAGTTTGCCACTCCTTTAGTTGAAGGTGACTATGGTCAATCCTCAAGGGTGCATATTTTTCGGTCATATGGATGCTTGAGCACATTTGGTATTGGTGAGAGAGAGGAAGAGAATTTTGGAATGATGACTGATAGCTTTCTAAATATGACATTTGGCATTGACACACAGATAAATATTTCCAAATTCATTAAATTGCTTTGATCATATTTCATTTATAAAAGAATAACTATTTAATTTAGTATCTATTGTTTATGATGAAAATTCAGGGCAAGAGTGTCAGTGGCGGTGGCAGTGGAAGGGAAAGTGGCAATGATCCTAATGTCCCCTTTTACACATCATCTTCAATTCCACAAGTATGTATTGAATAAAACATTTTAATTAACATATTTGATTATTATGTAATTATATGAATAATTGTATCATAACTTATTGTGCATGTGCATTAGATGTGCACTAGTGGACCATCGACATTCACAACAGACAGCAAAGGGCATCGTGCAACTTTCCTTGAGGTATCTTTATTTTCATATTAATTTGATTTACTTGATTATATTTAATTAATGAATGAATGACTAAATTACTAGACAAATTATGATCAAAATCTAGAGGCACGATGATTACATTCTTTCACCTGGGTTTGTGAGGGCACCATTGAGTCCACAGGTATATATGTAATAATGCATTATAATTAACATGTCATTAGTACATTCTTATATGAATGGTTATCTTATAATTTTACATGTACATGTGCACTAGTTGAAAGTTGGAGCTTTGACTTCGACACTGTACACCGAAGGACGCAGTGGAACCTTCACAGAGGTATCATTTACTCATTAGTAGGGTTGTAAAAAATATATGTAATCTTGATAACTACATAATACTCTTTTTGTTTCATTTTTAGCTTTTGATATCAAAGACTCCTTCTGTCCGTGATACTTTGGATCGTGGAGTAGCTGTAGCAGTAGCTAGTTCTGAAGCACTGACTAGGTATGAAAGAGATCACTTAACTTTAATTGTTATTTTAATAGTTTGTATTGAATTTTATAATGATATTCATGTATGTATTTTAATTATTATTTTGATCATTATTCTAGAGACTTATTACTCCAGATTGCCAGCATGCGCCTTCGGTGGATGAACATAGTGACTATTTGCTAGCGGTAAGTGAATATTCAATTTTATGTCTTGTATAATTCAATTTTGATGTATATTAGTTATCTCTATCTAAATTTTTGTTTTATCAGGTTGAGCTACAGAAGAGTCTAGATAGGAGGATCAGTGAGCGTTCTCAAGAAACTACAGCATCCACTATGTCTCCATTGACGCGATGATCGAAGACAGCTCGGTATTTTTTTTCTTCCCCTAGCGGGAAAGGACTAGATTAGGGATATGGATTGTATGCCTATATGGCATTAGTAGACATATTTTTGTATATTGTATAAGTGATACATTGTACATCCATTTGGCTTTGAGGAAGCCAGTTTTACTATATTGAATATATTCAATGTATGACATTATTGGACATATATATTTGGCTTCATGCCCTACGAATATATTTTTTTTTATGTTTTAGGTATGCAATTCATGTGTTTGTTGTATTGATGTATACTAATTTATGTTTATGTGGATGTCTTCTGCTTTGTAAATTTCCCATGTCTTATAGTTATGCTTGTATGTTTATCGATGTATGTTTAACTTGCTGACTGTGCTACAAATGCTAGTCATTGTCTCAATAACAGTCAATTCCTTGACTGTAATAATAACAAAAGTAATGAAATGAATGTAGAAATGTATAAATATAATATAAGGAAATATTCCTACATCACAACCTATCCAAGATCATGTGGAATCAAAGATTTATATCATTGGTGTATTCCCTGTTCCATGGATAGTCACAATATAAAGACATGACCTCGAACAGGTGAGGCATCATATGGCAAGGTTGTCATCTATTGAACCCAATACCTGGCCTATTTTGATTTGTGGGTACCCTAATGTTGGCAAGAGTTCTTTTATTAATAAGATTACTATGGAAGATGTGGATGTGCAACCTTATGCTTTTACAAACTAACTTCTAATTGTTCCCTAACTGACTGATTGTTAATGACAAACACTAGAATACATATTTGCACTCATCCTACTGCTCGCCCTGGAGTCGTCAACATCATTCGAATGGACTGTGTGTGCCAAAAAAGATTGTAAGTAGCATTTGTCCGACCATTCAAAGTTGTTGGAACAAACGGTTTGATGCTACGACCAATGGTTGGAAAGATATGCAACGTTGGCCATTTGAACTGAGGAACACTTTAAGTTCTGACATCGACAGAGACTATGTTGCCGATTTTAAATGAAGTTGAATCTCTAAAAATTGAGATAGGCTTTTGTAGGCCCCAACAACATGGTCCTATAGCACTTGATGGACTGATTCTACCTCCACAAGCTCCAAGATATGACCCTGCAAAGATCATTGATTTCATGTTGAAGGGGACCCTGAGGGACACTTCGACACGTAGTTGTTGGTGAGGATCAAATGGC